>LUCH01001586.1:0-22590 GCA_013368495.1 Paragonimus heterotremus
AAAAGCTGGGAACAAAAAGATTACAAATAACACTGGTTGCTTCAACATAGTTAACAATAACGAATAAAGTCGTTAAAGAACTCCTAAGGCAACCCTCACGGGGAGTTTGAAATTTCGCGGACGTCGGAAGTGATATCACTGCATTTTATCTGAAAACGCTTCATCTCAACTGAGAAAAGAAACAATGCGCAGAAACTCACGATTTTATTGCAGTGGCAACAGGTTGGGTCTAAATTATCGGTAGGTTTTCTGACGGAAATACAGGCATTAACAGCATTATGATATTCAGGATGGTTACCATGGGAAGGTTTTGAGCCATGCCAACCGTATATGAGGGAAAAAGATTCCGTGCAGTCGATCTAACAGGTTCCTGTTGCATCTTGGTTATACGGCTTGGGAGAGCGTAAACAGACAACAGAATAACGGTTAGTAAAGACGGCAGATAATGGAACGAGGTTCAACGGTCCTGAACGACTGGCTACGAAATATGCACAAATAATACGTATCTTCCCAGCCAACGCAATCACTTGAGCCTAACGGAAGAACACAGAGAAAAGACTGGCCTCCAGACAGAGTTATTTTATGTCACTCAATTCGAAGACAACATGGTCACAACCACGTTCGTATTTATGGGGCTTGTGACTAGCAACAAGCAAGATAAAAGGGAATGGACCAGACAAAAGTCTAGACAGTACAGTCTAGGTGTGTAGTCGGGATGACAGCAACAGTTGTCACGAGGGCGTAGGTCGATTGTGAAGACCGGAGCAGCGCACGACCATGACAAAGGTTAAGGTCACTCACAAGTGAACTTTGTCATTTGTGGTCACATAACGTTTTCGGGGAACTGGCAACTTCCCCGACATTTCCATTACCCAAACAAATGAATGCTCACCATCCACTCAATCTGTCGGTTGATGTTTCCTCTATCGAGTTTGTGCCTGATGTCACTGTCTACTGAGTAAGTGCAAGTAGTTCATCATTATCTCAAAAAATGTGTGAGATTTCCGGATGACCGCACTTTTCAACAAGCTAACTCAACACTACTGTCGGATGGGACAAAAAGGAGGAAGAATATAATCATTGTAATCTCCACAAATGAACAATCATGTGATGATTAAGGATACGTATTGGTAACGGGAAATGCTCGCGGCGTCAGTTGTGATGGTTTCGGGAATACAGAAATGAAGTAGTAGTAGCTTCGACGCAATAGTAATAACAACCGAACTAGGCAAAGCAAGTAATTTATCTGTCGAGCGCAGTTGTACAAGTTGTAGTCAGCAATGTAATAAAACAACTGTAATGAGAAATGGGTTTACTGACAACCACCACGAATCACTATACCCCAGATCACAAAGTGTAAGCACCCACTACTCACTAAGATTTTCCAAGTCGAACTGGTAGTCGTGTAACCGAAACTATTCCTGATGAGACTGAGAGTCAGGACATTTAGATGCAGTAGAGGCAATCGGTTCTGATAGCGTTGACTCCAGTAAAGCACTAACATGTACCGTAAACCATTAATATGATCATTTCACTTTGCTATCATTAAACAACTTCTGAATTTGGATATTACGCATTCATTAAGTGCAAACACGTGTGCAAAATTTCGACCTAGCAGGAAAGTTTGCTGGAGATCTTCAGTACGAGCACACGTTGAAACAACGTTCTTCCCGTATAGTAACCACCTCTGTGTAAAGGCAGAATCGGAGGTTTTACTGATGGAACTTGCGCGGCTGATCATTGGCTTTGTGAACAGGTTTTATTACTGTTTTGGTTTGTTTGGTGTAGGAGAGTTTCCCATGTGTTGAAGGGATTAATTGTAGGGAAGGCGCTGTTAGTGCACTGAGTTCAGTGTTCACGTACATCCTCCACAGTATTAGATCCTATAATTCTATGGTTGGGGTCTTGAGTTTGACCCAATATTGATGTGCAACGTCGGGGTCTGGACTTCTCCGGCGGCAGTTGGTAATCTGATTTTGGCCCTAGACAGAAAGCCTGCATGCAAGCTGCGGTGATCTTGTCTAGTTCATCCATCGTTGTAACTTTATCCGGATGGAAAAATTACCGTACCAATTGTTTTAGGTTGTTTGCAAGCTCTGTTGAATGGGAGTTAAAGTGAACACGATGCTGCTTAGGTGCTGAGGTTCTTTGTCAGTTCTACTCCATTCCCTTTGCAAAAAATGCAGTCAGTCTTGGCCGCAACACCCTTGATACGTGTCTCAGTGGTCTCAAGTGCAAAACATTTCCGCTGACTTATGTATTGTTGTTAACTTCTCTTCCATTTTTTCCTGAGTGTTGTCCAAGATAGAATAACTAAATCAACTGACTTAACTATGTCAACAGCACTTACACGAGATAATACTGAAATAATCTAGAAGGAATGAAAACAGAGAATGTATTATCTGTGAATGAGAGGTAGTCTGTTTGGAAAACAGTATAAAGGTCACACAACTGACAGAGATTGTGCACTACGGTGAAGTGAGTGTAATATCTAGACCAGACCTAAAATTACTATCGGGTACATAACAGATCAGAACAAAAGAGAGCAAAATTATATGATATAAGTATACTGTGTCAGAAGCTAGCTTAACGTGATTTGAAGCAGTTTTCGACAAAATCGTTGTCGTTAAGAATCACTGACAAGCCTATAGATAAGAGTGACTACAGTTACAAGCGTGTGTCTGTTTTGGTTGGTTTTGCTAATGTGTCTGGAGTTAAAATTGTCTAAGATATTTGAACCAACCAAGGTTTCCCATTTGCTTCCTCAGGAATGCGTTACTATTTTAAAATGTCAGACCACTGTTCAGATAGATTTCATTGATATAAGCAGTTAGTTCAAGCGATAAGCAAAGCACATGACTCCGGCTATGCAGAATCACGTTGCGTTGTTGAAAAGCGCTTTAGCGTATTCCACGGTCTCATCGTCGTTACAGAGCCTATCGATAGGAATAACCAAGTGGACCAAAACAGGACTTCAGTTATGCTTGTGATACACACCGGAGAGGTTAGGACGGAGACTTAAAGCCGTGAGAACAGCTTGGCTTGGCTTTCAAGCCCTTTTCTTAACGGAAAACTGGCTGACGGACAACGAAACGTCTGTAGAAAATCTGCATTTAGAAGTGAATGTTCAGACCGACGGATGTCTTCTCGCCAATTTATCCAGGAGCCAATTAATTCTAGGAGGTTGTAACAGTAGACAACTCACTCGGGGGGTGATAAGTCATTTAGGAGTTTGCAGCAGGCAAACGAGATCTGGTCTAAGAGCGCTGAATTGCACGATTAAGCGAAGACCAATCTCGATACACTTTTGGTAATGCTGCTTACTGAATACACGGCACAGATCGCTCTTTAGTGAACTTTAATTTTAACATCGTGTACTTTTCCTTAGATCGATAAGTTTCTCCATTATATGAATCAACATTCAACTGGACTTCAAGTAACCTCTTCTGCGAATGTAGTATAAAGTGTATTGCAACCACGTTTCTGGAGAACTTTCCAACGGTTACAGTTCACTCGTTAACAAAGCCGATATTAACGCAAGCTCACCCTCTGAACGGTGTACTGTAAAAATTCGCCTCAAGGTTTGCCAGAGTGAAAAGTGGAAGAGAATGTTGTCGACGTAATTCTTTACATCTGGGATTAAGTAAGTGGTAGGCTTTATCTCCCGTTCTTTATACTGTGTGAACAGAAGTAGTGTGATACCAACAGTTCTATCTACCCAGAGCAAGATAACATGCTGCGCTTGGATGAATGCTTTTATTTTCTATCGTATAGTGCTCAAGTAGCTGACAGACTACGGATTTTTTGCACACGTAAATTTGCGCTACTCCATCGGTCCTGATGACAATGGTACACTTAAAACGTCGCCCTTATTAATCACAAACTTTACCCTATAGTCTCCGCAGTGACCTTATCCGAAATTTTCAAAATCCTAATAGTCATTTGAAGCGGTCATTGTCACAGTTGCAGTGGGTACATATAACGATGAACTTTTGGTAGATATATCTACTAAATGCCACTAAACGCCAATGACTATAGTCATTTTTGGATGTAAAAATCACTAATACTTATGGCGTCAAGGGTGCGTACACCCCGTTCCAGCTTTTGGTACATTGTAGCACAGTTAGTCAGTTTTTCAATGTTTGCGCTATGCATTGTAATGGCACGCTTGACGTACGGATTGTTTGATCCATACTACAAGGTGAGATAGCGTATTACGTATAAAATTTTGATTATATTTTGTTACTTTGAATTCAACTCACCGTTCTATCCTCATGATGTTTTGAATGTATACCAGGTATGTAGTTCAAGAACACTCAGAACTGGCAATTCAGTAAAAATGACGTAATAATGTGAACTACAAATTAATATGTTGAAATTTTTGTGTCTGGAAACCAAATGACATATTGAAAAGTGAATAATTCTTTTTTATTTCAAATTCCCTGTTGCACCGAAAATGACGCGTAGCGTGCTTGTCCGAACGCAGAATGAAGTATCAGGATCTCGACAACCGCATTCACAAGCCGATTGCAAACGCCCATTCATTAACATCGACTGATACTTTAACCGCCATTGAGCATAAGTTGAACTTTTAATCTCATGCGAATCATTTGCTTCACTAGGGATTGAGTTGATGAAGCATTACCGCAAGCTGATGCTGGCGAGGTTGAATTGGCAATAAAGGAGAAGGTCCACGAGAAGAATTTTCTTGAGGTTGTTTTCCAAGAATGACTTGGCTTCTTCATTTGGGTGCATTGGTCAAAATGAACACTTTGCCAAAGGAATAGCTCTCCCGATGACATTTTCCATTTATGGGATGTTTCGAGATGAATTGCTTACAGCAGTAATTTGTTCAGAATGAACTGCACCGTAGATGCATAACTCGGGGCTGAGTTAACTGAGACAAATCGGGCTTGATGTTCTCTACACCTGCTAATCACTTTTTCACATTCATCAATGCATTTGAACGGTTGTTTTTGCAGAGTTATCAACTGATTCGTCACACTACGCTGAAGGCAATTTTGCTTATCGGATTTCTTGCTTAACTCATGATTCTTGTCCTTTGTTCACAAACTATTTCATCAGAAAAACAACGGTAATCACAAACTTTTTCAGGCCGTGTTAATGTATTTAGTAAATCATATGGGAATTATCTGTTGTGGCGTCTCTAATCTTGCAATATGAACCAGACATGACCCACATGTGGAGAGAGATAGGTAGACAGTAACTGACAGTTTGTACGCTCTGGTGGTCACACTTTCTGTTGGTAACATGGACAGCTGACATCTTGCAAAGTGCTATTTGTTCCCAATTTCCCTATAGAAATGTCACACATCCTTCAACGAACAAACGCTACCGCAGTAGGAGACATAGTGAATCTCTTGTAAACAGTTAGTAAATTACTGGCTGTTTTGAGCAACTTCTCAGTCGTAACAAAAATGTCCTTTCCACTATATGAAAACTGTAAACTGACTGATTTGGTGATCACTTTTACTGCTACTCATAAAATCGGTGATCAATTGTTTCGTTATGAATAATTTTATTGTTCAGACTTCCTTTGGATTTCCATGGTAAGACAACCGAGATATATTCTGTCGTTTTCAAACAAAACTTATTGTCAAGTGAACTGTCTGTCAACTCTTCAGGAGTTGGTTTTGACGTTTGCGATTGTTTTTCGTCTTTCCGTAATCATTGTATTGTTTACTGGTTATTTTCCTGGGGTCGACATTCAAAGAATTAAAAAATATTGTAGAAGCTATCAACATTCCATCATACATTTGGAAGTGTTCAACGCGCAACCGCTTGCTTCGAAAGCCAAGTTCTTTTTGAGATTTCTTCTACCCTACAATGAGACTTGCCCCGTTGCTGGTCAAATTCACCACTTGAATGTTTGTTTACTTCACACAATTACCATACGTCAACCCACTTGGCTTCAGTTATCCCGCCACCTGCTGGTTTTGCATGACAAAATTATGAGATCCAGTGGAGCGTTTTCCTATTTTAGTAATCAGAAGTAGCTCAATGAAGCAAAATCGTTGGCATTCCGTTTGCAGTTGCACATGGGCTCGCGTTTTGAAACCAGAGGTATAGTACGTGACACAGCTATGTTTCCAGTTAAACATCATGTGCATATCCGTCCGGGTCTGCCGGTTTGATTGGTGTTGTTTGTTATGGTTGTTTTGACATCCTTCCTCCTTTGTTGGACAGACAACTTCAGTGTTTACCTGATCCACTTCCATGATTTCCGTGTTCCACGGTCTTCAGGCTTTAACCGTAATACAAAATTCGTTTTAGATACGCCAATGAAAGTTGAAACGTTCGCCTCTCAGTCTTGTCCATCAATCACATCAGTAACGTTCGAGCAGGGTACTATACAATTTAGATCTATCATTTAGACTGCTACTTTTTCATTCTCCCAGCGGGTGGAAAACTGACTTAACTTGACTTAGAACTCGATCAGGAAAGCAAATTCTGTACTGTCCAATTCTTAGTCACAACAATTCCGTTTTGCGTTCCAATCCAAGAGTAAACGAGGTGTTGACTTCTGCCCGATTCGATACGTTCGGTTCGTAAATTTGTTGCTTTTCGCCAGGGATCAGTTGTTGTGGCCGAATTTCATCACAGACAACTTGTTTGATTCTTCGTATTGTCAACATCATTGGGGCTTAAACATTGCCGGAAACTGTTCTGGGTTAAGCCATCGAATATAAAACTAAGTGGGTCGCTCGGTGTGAGGATAACTGTCCGGGTGAACGCAATGTCGCTTCGCTTTAGACACATATGATTGTAGCTAACCTAAAACAACCAATGAGATTGATTCTATTCCTCTCATACTGTATGGTGTTAGCAATTGTCAACGTTTTATTGTTTATATGTTGAAATAAGGTAGCATAATGTGACGGGAAGTCAAATTACTGATTTGTTAAAAAAAGTAATGGTCAAAAATCTCTGTAAACACTAGGTCACACGGTATGACACAATTCATGAGTTCATGTACGATTATACATATTAACGCTTGTCGATCATAATACAAAGGAACGCCTCATCTTATATACGGAAATAGTTTAAATTCTAGAAGTTGGAGGATGATACAAAATATTGGAATGGAAGTTTGGTCCACATTTTCCCATCGAGCTTGACAACCTAACAATACTTGTCACATTATTAAAACAGCACTTCGCTAAAACTTGCATCCTTAGACAAATGAAACACTCATTTACTCTAGTATTCTGAACAGATATGTAGACTAAACTGAGTTCAGGTAATCATGAACGGTTACGAACAGTGCCTCGTATCAAACAGTGTTGTTTAGCTATGATAGCAACCCGCGATCACGTTAGTATCGTCTCGTTTATTGTTAGGTGTTTTGAGAACCGGGTGCGCGACATCAGTTAGTTGACTCCGCAGTAACCGAATTGTATCTAAACTAGCCTGAGCCTGATGTAACTGTCAGCTGAATGGGCCTCATTCATTTGGCTAATTAATTTGTGTTGGTTCCATCAACGTCATGATGCGATTGGAGTGAATTGACCGATTTGGTTTTCAACATCCCAACAGACGGTGCAAAATACACGATAAGTCTTGAGCTCCCGTTACGCAACGTTAGAGAAAACCATGGACGTCGTGCAAGTGATTCGAATGGACACTTCTATTAAGCTGAAACAAACGTCAAACATAATAAACTGCTTCCAAGGCAACAGGGGAAGTTTCAGAGTTCAGATCGAAACTTAAACTCAATGTCTGTACTGAAACTACGCAACGGACAACTAGCAACAGTGTGTGACGGAAGCATGAGATCACGAATAAAACCATTTCGGTAGGGCAGGTGAGCACAGAACATGGTTCACTATGAACTAAAATTACCATCTCTTGAACTTGTCGCTGATATTCCATTTACTCCAATCACGGAACCGTTTGTGTCGGGTGAGTCTACTGCATGGAGATACTGTTGACATAGGCTTCGGAAGGCTGGACAACACTTCAGTTGGCATATTAACAATCGAATGGGAAGCTTTTCATATTTTGTAAGAAAGGACTGAATGAACAAAACAGAACGCTCTGTTGGCGTTGCGGTACAACTGACGCTGAGAAAATAATCTCATTCTAAGCACACGAAAAACCCGCCAATTTTCACCCTATATCAAATGGAACCATTCGTTCAAGAAGTGTTCATCACTGGTTGTTATCCATTACTCTGATCAGTATCCTCAGATGTCGGAATTAAGGTCAGAAAAACCTGATTATCAGACAGGCTTTGAGAAACAGGCATATTTCTGACGGAAAACATAACTTTAACAAACGGTCATCCAGGTTCATTTATAAATATATAAATATATGTAAATATATATAAATATATATAACTATATTGCGTGATCTAGTTTTTATCAGGTTGCTGACAAATAGCAGGAATTTAGAGTTTTGTTTCATATAAATTGTACATCAGTCAGAACTGACCGAGGCTGTCGAACTCCCATAGACTTTGCAGTCGGCAGGTTTTGAGCAGAAATACTGCACTCTAGTTTTGTTCTTGTCAGAGCTCGTCACCGTTTCGTCTGGCCAAACATGCGCAAGGACCTAGGTGAATGGGTAAGACACTGTCTATCCTGTCAACGAAGTATGGTACACTGCCACACCATCATCATACCTAGCACTTTTAGTGTACCGGACGCCCGCTTCAAGCACCTTCACATTAACGCAGTAGGCCCACTTCTGCCGTCGAACGGTTTCACGCATTTGCTGACTTGCATTGCACATATCACACGCTGGCCACGGTCAACCCCCATACGTGACATCTCAGCCGAGAACAGAGCACGGACGTTTGTGGAAACAAGCGTATCCTCCTTTGGCGTATCTGTTCCCATCACTACTGACCGCGGTTCCCAGTTTACATCCACGCTACTTCATGATTTGCAACACTTACTCGGCTGTGAAAACTTCTGACCAGCCGCTTACCACCCAGCGTCAAATGGCTTAGTGGAACAATTCCATCTTCAACTAAAAGCAGTCATCTTAGCAGCGACATCTGGCTCAAACTGGTCGGAAAAATTGCCACCCATTTTGCTTGATATCCGTAACACCATCAAGGGAGACATCGGCTGCACTCCAGCCGAACGCGTCTATGATAACACCTTACGCCTGCCAGGTGAAATGTTTACGGACTCTAGGATAATCGGCGAGATAGACCCAAAGTCATACGCCACATGTCTGAAACTGCACATGCGCAAGCTGAAGCCCAACGTAAAGAAGATGGCCACGAGGCAGACTCAAGTACACGAAAACCTGCCAACTTCCCCCTTTGTGTTGATCAGAATCGACGCAAAAAAAAGTCGCTACAGCCACCATACGTAGGTACGTTTAGAGTGCTTGAACGCAATTCATCATCCACTACGGGGGACTAACCCAATACAAAGATATAAACGCCAATAGTCAGCTCAAAATTTAGTCGCTAAATAGCTCACTACAGACAATTCCGATGTATGTGGAACAACAGCACCAAGAAGACAAGACGCGCACACCAAAAACGTATTGCTAAACAGAATCAATTCAAACGAGTGGTGTTCATTCTGTACAAGGAAAAATGGTGCAAACTGTATATAAGAATAAAGCGGAATATGAAAATATTTACAATACCCTATGGAACTCCCCTCTTGAGCGTTAGAAAAATGAAAATGCCCGATAAAATTGAGGTAGTGTCAAGTACAATACTCCCTGAAAACTGTTGGCCATCTGACTATTAGGCCTGAGTTAGTGCTGGGAAGATCAACATGGGTTTATGGGTTGGACTGAAGAGGTACGGGCTGTTCGTTAGGCACGGACTGGGTAGACCGCGACTCACTAGCAGTAGGATAGACATCAGAAGCGACGGGAGGATCTAGGTGGGGTTAGACATAAGCAAAGTTAAGTATATCAATGCTCACTGTATCGTGGTATCCATTTCGATCGATCATAAAATCCTGGGGAATGGTTTGACCACACGGAATTGTCCGGAGTATGGTTTTTGGAGAGGAACCTTAACAGCGTCGACACGAGCGAAAACGAAATCAAAGCAGTCCAGATTGGAGTGCTTTTGTTCTTGTTTGATGTTTACCCTGGTGGGCTGGGGCGGGGTTTTCGCCAAGGATGACCTCAACTGATGCACGAAGTTGGCAGCGTCAAAATTAGTTTGGCCGGCGTTCGACCTGTAGAACAGTTCCCCAGGGAGACGAAGTGTCGTACCGTAAACTAATTCCGCGATCGCGCAACCCATGTCTTCTTCAACAGTCCATTGAATTTCAAGCATAACAAGGGGTAAGTGATCATTCCAAGACTGGGAGTCTAGTTGGGCTTTTAAAGCGGTCTTCAACTGACGATGGAAACGTTCGACCAGGCCATTTTTTGCCACGTGGTATGCAGCGGTTTCGATGTGATCGACTCCGAGTAACCGGTTGAAGTCTGTAAACAGCGCTGATTGAAATTGTGTACTTCTGTCATTGGTTACAGTCGTTGGAACACCGCAGTGTAAAATCCACCCGTCCATGAGCGCTCGCGCAGCTGTTTCGATGCTCGTGCGGGGGAGACGTATTGCCACAGACCATCTGGTTATAAACGCAAGTCAAGATATACCAATGACCTTTTGAATACGACAACGGCCCAACTATGTCAACGTGGACATGACTGAAACGTGCATCAGGGTTAGCGAATGTGCCGGGGGCCGTGATAGTATGCCGATGGACTTTGATGCATTGACAATCAAGGCACGTTCTCTCGTATTCTCATATGTCCTCCAGCACCTCCGGCCATACAAATCGGTCTGAAATCAGCTTGACGGTGGCACGAACGCTGAGATGAAACATGTGGAGGAGACTGTTGAAAACGGAGCGTCTAAAGTTTACTGGTGCAAATGGAGGAGAGCTGATTGTCGTTGTATCTTATATGATTGTGTCTTCGCAAATGGTTAGAGGCAACTCCCGAGGTTTGATTGAAGCGGAGATGCGACATTACTGAAACCCCGGATCGTTGTTTTGTTTTCGAGCTAATTCCATCAAATCAACTGCGTCAATTTGGTTTAGACCACTTACAGTAACTCTGGACAAGGCATCGGCGACGGTGTTTTTATCTCCTGCAATGTATCGTATGTTCATTGTGAACTGGGAAATGTAGCCTAACTGTCGAACTTCTCTCGGAGGATAACGGCCGGGCTTGGTGTTGAAAGAATAAATAAGTGGTTTGTGATCCGTTAGGACGGCAAAACGCCTGCCTTTCAACATGTGACGAAAGTGTTTAATGATGAGAAAGGTGACCAGCAACTCGCGACCGAAGGTACTATGGCGTGTTTGCGCATGTTGAAGATTACAAGAGAAAAAAATGATAAAGGTTGTATTTGGCTGTTCACGTTCTGCTACAGAACGACGCCGATAGCTGATTGGGATGCATCGGTCTGTAAAATGAGATCCGAATCTTCGTCTACATACATGTGTGCCAGAGTCATTACTTGTGATAACGCGTCTTTAGCTACGAGGAATGCTGCCTTAGCCGGAAGTAGTAAAACGAAATGTTCGGGATTATCCCTTGACAAATCCGTGAGGGGTTTCAACAATTCCAAACAGTGCGGGATAAACTGGCAGTAGTAATTTACAGTGCCTAGGAACCGACGTAGGCTTTTCTTGGATTGCGGTGGTGGACAATCCTTAATGACAGCGATTTTCTCTGGCAGAGGTTCAGTGCCGTCACGAGTGATTCGGTGACCCAAAAAGTCTATGGAGTTTACTCCAAAAACGCACTTCATTGGGATTAGGGTTACACCATACTGATCAAAGCGTTCGAAGGCTGCACAAAGGTGTGACATGTGTTGATGTGCACCCTTGCTTGCCACCAGAATGTCATCAATATACACAAACAGAAAGTGCAGACCACGAAGGACTTGGTCCATGAACCTCTGAAAGGTCTGAGCTGCATTTCGCAACCCAAATGGCATTCGGACGAACTCGTACAGTCCAAACGGGATGGTAATGGCCGTCTTCGCTACGTCCTCTGGGGCCACGGGAATCTGATGGTATGCTCGAACCAGATCAAGATTCGAGAAAATGGTCATACCATGCAGACCGATGGAGAAATCGTGGATGTGGGGAATTGGGTACCTGTCTGGAACAGTGGCGTTGTTTAAGGCGCGATAATCACCGCACGGACGCCAGTCGCCGGGTGTGGTCTTAGGTACCATATGCAAGGGTGAGGCCCAAGGGCTGCTGGGGGGCTGGATGATGCTAAGTCGCAGAAGGTTTTCGAATTCAGCTTTGGTGATTTTGAGTTTCTCAGGTGGCAACCGACGTGGGCGAGCAACGGTAGGTGGTCCTTTAGTGGTAATGTGGTGGAAGACGTCGTGTTTTACTTGTGACGGTGAGCCCGATGGATTGATAAGGCGTGGGAACTGTCGAAGCAGATTTGCGAAACTGTTGTCTGGTAGGGCCGAACGTAATCCCAGTGAATTAATCGATGTGGCCTTCCCGTGTACACACAGAGCTGTTGTGCTGTCTAACAGTTTCCGACTTCTTACATCCACCACGAGTCCAAAAGAGGTGAGAAAGTCAACGCCAATAATTGGATGTTGTACATCTGCAACAGTAAAAGTCCAGGGGAATTGTCAACGTAGACCAAGGTCGAGAGTGAGTAATATCTCTCCGTATGTTTGTATGGTCGTGCAGTTTGCGGCCTGTAGGGTATACGACACCGGTTTGAGGTTGTGTTTGTCACCAGTGGGTGGAATAACACTAACCTCAGCGCCCGTATCGATGAGAAAATTGAAGGACGGTGAACGGTCGAATACATAAAACAGGTGACATAAGTAAGGGCCAGTGGCAGCCATCACGATTACTGACTGGCTTGATCGTTTCCCGTCTGCTTCTGACCGTTCCGAAAGAAACAGGAATGATTGCAACGACGAGCACAAGTATGAGATCGACGATGGTAATAACACACACTCCTGTCAAACTGTCGTGTGCGTGACCTACTTCGTCGGCTGGACCTTGAGCGTGTTGGTGACCGTTTCTCTGCTAGCAGTTTCGTTAGAGAGGCTAGCTGTAAGGACATTCGTGAAAACTGCTCTTCCAGGTTTGAGACGTCTTGCTGGAAGGTATCGCGGTTGTAAGACCCTTGCAGTTGGGTTACTTGCTGAGGAGCATAACTGTGGTGCACCTGGACGGCCAATTCTGCTAGTTTGGTCAACGGTGTATCTTTCTCTAAAACAGCCAATATATGACGGAGCTCGCGCGGTAGGTTCTGGAGCTATAACTCTTTTAACATCGGCTGTTTGACAGTCCATTTGTTTAAAAACTGAGTCATTTGTCGAAGCAGCTGTGAAGGAGTATGGCCCCCTAATTCGACACCGGAAAGGAGCGTGCGGAAATTGTCTTCGTTAGAAGCTGCCATCCTGTTAATAATGGCCGATTTGTTTCTCAGCTGGAAGCTCATAAAATATACCCGCAACTTCCGCAGCCACGGTCTCAGGTAAATTCCCGGCGACGTAATCATACATGGTACGCTGTGAGTGGATTCGCCGAAAGTGAAAAATAACTTCAGTTTGTGCGAACCACAGTCTAGGGTCTCTACTGCCAAGCTCAGGCAGTTTAATCATGACAGTGTTCTCCGAAGAAGTCGTTTCCTGTTCAATATTAGAATGCATAGTAACAAAGAGAAAAAACTAGAATTTTAGACAGGACTATGGGAGGAAACCTGCCGAATAAACAAAACCTTCGCAATACACAGGCTCACCAAATTGTAGGGGACTAACCCAATACAAAGATATAAACGCTAATAGTCAGCTCAAAATTCAGTCGCTAAATAGCTCACTACAGACAATTCCGATGTATGTGGAACAACAGCACCAAGAAGACAAGACGCGCACACCAAAAACGTATTGCTAAACAGAATCAATTCAAACGAGTGGTGTTCATTCTGTACAAGGAAAAGTGGTGCAAACTGTACATAAGAATAAAGCGGAATATAAAAATATTTACAATACCCTATGTAACCGTAACGGTGTTCGTGATTCAGTAAGCGTCGACCGCTTAGAAGTGACCTATGTGTATCCTTCACCTTGCCTCCACCTCCCCCGGCTGTAACTACCCCTTCGTCCTATGCACGTCTTCCAAACCATTTCACTCCACAAATCCCACAATTCTTTCATTCCCCATCCACCACAGACACCTTGCGGACAACCGCACAAACCTTCCGTCTGTTTTGCAAACTACACAGAATAATGTCACTCATCTTCTTTCCGAGCGTTTCATACTCTAACTAACGCTCTAGTGTGGGAGTTCGGTAACGTTGTGTACAACATTTTCTACTTCATACTTTTCACTGTTATTCACGCTTTTTACCTTCCTCAACTTCACATGTACATACAATGTTTAGACCAAGTTAGTCGAACGAATCGATAACCAGTAATACTTATTACACCTCCAAGGTCGAGCGCCCTGTGTTCTGTTTGCGTTCAGTGTCGCTTGCGCACAGATTCTGAGGAGGTTAACGGAAGCAACCGTCTATTGCAGCAAGTTTCCCTATTTATCTGTTGTCGGTTCTATCTCCGTTGTGATCTCAAAATTACTTGGGAACAGCACGACAAATGATATCCATTGGATACTTCACTCTGTTAAGTAGAGCTCTAGACTAACACACCTTTAAGAACTATTGTGTGTCAGTTGTTTACATTTCCACCATATTTTGACCTTGTAGTCGCACCCAAGTTTTATAGATCCACCATAGATCCACCACACAACACAAGGCAGTGCGTAGTGTGCAAACAGCAGACGTGTGAACGATTGGTTCCCATGGTGGATAAGATGACCAATTCAGATAGTAATCGACTGATCGATAAACACTCACACAACGCGTGTGGAACAGTCGACGACGTATCAGGCGAACGCATCACGTGCCCAAGCGATAACAACAGATTTTCAAATCGCATGCGATACTCCGACATCTAAGATGTGTTTATTCCTGATAGTCTACTGTGCTTCCAATAGTACATGCACACTGTACTTTCATATCACGCAACAGTCATAGGATATTATTGGGTGAACCAGGCTGGCCCCTTAATTTCACCTGTCAGTCAGACTAGGAAAAGATCTAATCTGACTACAAGCCTTCTAAAACCAGCTGTCACCTATTTTCCAGGATTTAGCCGGTGAGTACAAACAGCCAGGGACTAAGTCTGACGACAACCCAGAATACAGAGTGCAAAGTGTTCTGATATTCATCAAGGCACCAGTCCAGCACGCAACGAGCAGCATTTGAACGTCTCACTGGATGCCTAAAGGAACCCGCCAGTAAGGGTCTAGAGTTTGCTTGTCTACTCATAACGCAATCATTCAGCGCCTTTACAAGCGAATGTCATCACCAGGTGGAATTGTACTTACTATAGTAATGCTAAAATTGTTTACCTTGTTAAATGGGCGTCTATTCGCAGTAATTTAATGAGTAGTCAATCGTTTGCCTATTTTCATGAAGCTGTTACGCAATGCTGGAACTGTTTGCACGGCAATCAATAGAATATTCTTAAATGGAACTGTTAACCTCATGTGAACGTAGGTGGGGTTCAAGTTTCATTTCGTCCCTATTTAAACTCTAAATTGGAGCTTTGTGTCCGTTTGTGTAGCACTTAAGGGGGGGTGTAAATCAACGATGTAATACTAGTGTAGTTTGTGACGTATCCTTGAGACATAAAACAAGGTATGACAGACGAGAACCGTTTTCGATGAACATTCCTCAGGTCAACAGTTAGAAGCACTGTATCAGTGATTCGATTAGCCGGATGTGAGATAATGTCTGGTTTGAGGTTCATTGTACGACGAGGCTGACTCGATCGTAACGACGGGGGTTACAGAGCAAGCTCGGATTTACTTTGGCAACATCTAGCAGGATTACGTGATCGAATGGCGATTGATTCATTTTTGTGACAAATACTATTTCAGTGAATCGGAATGGTGCTCTGGAACTTTTCAGATAAACAAAAGACATTTTCTGTCAACTTCATGAATTAGGTCAACTGGATGTGATGTTATCGTACTGACGAATGTTTTGTTAGCTTTATCGCCAAGTCAAATAAGATGCTGTTGTTTGAGACAATTAGTTGTGCGGCCCGTGTATTCTGTCGTACAACTACAGAAAACAGAAGAAACAAACGGTGTTGCATCATGAACAGCTACCTTTCTTTCATGTCCAGATTCAAAATGATCTTAGCAACGAACCAGCATTGTAGGCTGACAGCTGGAAACACCCGTCGGATAACAAGACAGGAATATTCAGATGGGAATAGCGGGCGGAAAACCCCCGGATAGAAGGCGTCAATAACACACCTAAACCGGGTTGAAGTGTACACGGCGTGTGAGCGGAAACCGGGGTGTGTTGTGGGCTGGAATTGTGATTTAAAATTACAGGCACGTGTGTGGCATGGTAACTAACGTGTTGGGCAATAAAGATTGTGCTTTATTGGACACCCTTTCGCTATACTGCTGCCGTGCCCTGAACACAACGCAATGAATTTGCCGTGGCCAAACCAATTTTCGGATGGAGACGTGGAAGAGTGGCTGTCGCAATTTGAGGCGATTGCTGCATGCAACGGATTGAAAAGCGAAATACTATTGCCGACGGCATTAGGAACATTGCTCACCGGACGAGCAATAGCTGTCTATGCCATGAGCAGGCAAAACAGATGCGTAACATCGTATCAAGACACACGGACTGAATCGAGAGTTTACAAAGGAACAAGACCGACGACGATGGATCGGTTTAATGGGGCTGGATTTTGTGACATTCAAGACCCCCTGATATTCCTACGAGTGTTGGAATAATCACGCCTTCAATTTGGTCATCCATACTATTTTGGCTGCCACGTCTCGCCCGTTGGTCCAAGCAGGTCGAGCGATGACTCATCCGGTCGCACAAGCCGTCCCCCATCCGCTCACTGTGGGTTTTTGAACGCACCTCCCCCTGTGCTGAGGTATTCCACCGAGAGTTGGAATGCTCGCACTTCCTGCTTGACAGTCCACCACAATAACAACTTTCACAAAAATGCGGCATAAATTAGTGGTGGTAATTATGAAACAATAAACACGCACACAAAGAAAAATGTGGTCATTAACAGTGAGCATCTGACATGTTTCACACAACTAACGGCTTTTGTAAACGCTTACGAAATGACCATAATCATTATGATCAGACGCGATGTTTCAAGCACAGTGAATGAGAACTATCATACAGTTTGACTTGTGCTATGATTCACGGAATCCATTAGCACATCGATTAAACCATATTGAATAGTAATACCTGCAGACATTCGACTGATTGAAAAGGGTCGGTTCAAGTATTACCTCAGTGTGCACCGTTAACGTCTTCAAGGATGAGAGTCTAAAATGATCCACAATCCTTTTGGCGAAAAGGGATATCAGTTGTCTTTAAACAGAGTGATATCCTACCGCTGTTCTTCTATATTTGGGCACAGAAGCAATCATTAATCAATCCATGTAACAGCTTATGATCTCGTCGATTTCTGAATAACCACATGATCCACTGGAAGCACGAGAATGATTTTACTGGAATGTTGATTCCACGTTCACTTTGCAGCTAATTCTAGTCAGTCTTACAAGTGCTTCTACGGAACGGATGAATGAAGAAAAGTGTGATCACCTTCCGTTATTCGATCGGTGAGAGCGGATTCACCAAATTATAAATAAGCAGAGAAAATCAACATCCTAATAACCAATCTATTGATTGATCAAACCACCTACAAATGGTAACTTTTAAGTTAGGGAATCGAAAGAAACAGTCCATCGGGTTATCTATACGTGTCTCAGACCTCGACGAGTTTTTTTTGTGCGTTCTTCCAAGTAGTAGTTTTTACTGTTGTCTCTATAACGCTTTTTATGTATCCATCAAAAGTTGCTTAACAGACCAAGTTCTCCAACAAAGTACTGTCAACGTGACCTGCCTGTTTCCACCTGACGACTGCCTAGAATGGACGGTTCAGTAGATAGCCTAATAACCTTGAGTTTGAACTGCGCGATCAGTCAGAGAATAAGGTGGATACTGACATGAATCTGCTGGTGAAAACATTATAAGTGACCTTTTACGGGACTGGAACATTCCTTGTGGATATGAAATGGCTGAAGGTGAATAACCTGAGAAGACCACGTATGTACGGACTTCATTTTAGGTGACGAGTGATATCCAATTATTGCATTTGGTCCTGTTACCAGGATGTGACTGTCCGGCAGCAATGTAAATTTTTATCAGTTGATGGGCAGAGGTCGATGTCTACGTCAAGCGTAACACCGATGACGTTTAAATGGCTACCAGAATGAGAACCTCCGAAATTATGTTGTAAGTAATAACATTTGTAATCAGGTACATCTGTGTCGTGTTGTCGATGCTGCCTTGTTTCGAAACCACAGAACATGCTCCTAACGCTTTCTGACGGCTGTTACTTGAATTAGGAGAAGCGACAGGAGATAAAGCCAGCTTTTCGGTATCGAGGTCTAAGGGAATACCTTGGACTTAAGGTTGATGTGAAACCAAAAACACATGTCAAAAAACGAAAGCTGTTGTGGATCACAATAATTGAAAAGCCGCTGGCAGGTGGAGCATACTAGCTCAACCTGGTCTAGATGAACCAACATTACGTTTGTTCAGTCCAAGATCGGGTGTTTATTGTAAGTGCACCAAAGATAGGAACTGGAGATAACAAAATATCGCTCTGCTCCTACCCTAGTGGACGTCTTCGAAAAATGGATCCTTCCTGAAACCTTAAAAGTATGCTCACGTACTTTCTGAGGTGAAATTGGGAAGTTTTTAATCTTGGATAATAACTTAACAAAAGGATAACCTGATCAAATCACAAGATAGGCAACATAAACCTTTAAGGAACTCTAGATGGACTCTTGATTATACAGTAATAAAAACTTGAATAATGGACAGATCGAAACGACATAATCCAGTACGATGTCTATTCTTCGTCCCGATTAGTATGGTGGTTGCTAAACAGGTCTGTAGAAGAAATGAGAGCACCAATTACGTGTAGATTTTTTTTGTAGGTGGACTGAATTAATCTAAGGTTGCTGCATGTGTTACGAGGCTCTAACTTAGTCATCTACTGACCGTCTGTCTGTTTGGTCTCAAGTTGAATTCACTTGTATTCAAGATACCAGGAGGCCGTTTACAAAACTGTAAGATATATTATTTGTGTGTGATAAGCAAGCTAGTGAGTGCAACAGTTAGGTGTGCCTTCCAGCAGGTTTGCTTGTTTTCACAAACATCTTTTTCTCATTCTTATCAAATGCAGTTATAATAAATCCAACACCAAAACTCTTGTTTTGATCTTCATGATTCAAACCAATGAGACATCACCTGTTGAGATTCGAATTCGCATTCGCTAATCTCTAACATAGATCCTGTCGTATGTAACATTAACCTGAAAATGAGACAAATACATTTTTGTTAAGCCTATTTTCTCTCCATCTATGGTTTTTTCATCTCCCCCTCCTCGAGGATTCATATAGAACAACAACTAGAAAAACCATTAACTTAGAAAAGAATTCGGCTAGATTATTTGAAACCTTCAATTCTCTTGAACCACTTATTCGGAGAAGAAGAAAGGTATATGGTGTTATGTTAGTATTTGGTTTACACTGACCAGTCGCGCATGTGAAACCCGTAAGAGTAAGTAGCGTTTGCAAACCGTTCGATAAAAGAAAGTGTTTTGATCTTTTCACTTCAAAGAGGACAGTCTGACGAACGACCTCAAACACAAACTGACGAATGGTTCTCCATAAAGTTGAACGCAATTCGTTACGTACTAGTTCACTTGCATTTGTAGTGACCTTTGCAGAAGCAAAGCAGGTCGACAACTATTACAGTCAGTGAGTAAGCACATCACGATTTGGTTGAAGCAGCTTGTACTTGGTAAACCAGCTTCCCGAAAGTCCGTGTGGTCGCCCGCCAAACCTGTCATGAAAACTTGTCATAGAGTTGAGTTAGGTCGTTCACGATGCTATTGCGCAGTCCAAACCCAAAGCTAGTGGTATACAGCGAAAACATGCTGCTTCCGGGTATTGCTTGCATGGTATTCAGTGCGATTGCATGTGTTTATAGTAAGTGTTTGTCTCCGTTTGCATGATGCAAATAACCCCCATATTTACGACGTATGAAAGTAAACAAAATGTCAACATAGTAAAACATACGACTGCTTTCTGCTTTGATGTACAAGTTACATCATGTAAATGTGTCTCCGCTGCAATTTGGCAATATAGTACAGTTTGTATGTTAAGCTGTCTGGCTTATCTAGTTTAGTCTAGTTGTGCTCCGGCCGCCAAGCAGGGTTGTTTTCTGTAAGTGTAAATCAGATAGGTCCGATCACTCCTGTCCGGACGCAGTTGGCTAAGTGCGATCAAGTGTGTTTGTACATATGTACTCAACTTCGCTTCGTTGTAAGGTCGTCGGCGTACCCATGGCACACCGTCAGCAAAGAAATGATAACTACGTTAGGCGCAAGTAAGTTATATTAGTCCCATGGCTGCCGTCATTTGGTAATTCACTCACTCTCTTTTAAAGAAAATTGGATCTTAATAACCTTCTGGTTTTCTCTTTTTTCAGCTTTGTCCGTGAGGTTTGTGTGGAAGTTTTTTATAGTTCAACTGTGCAGTCTTTTTTAAACTTTTCTTCATCACCTTGTCTAGAGTACGATAATATCTACTCCCAAATTGGACCATTTTATGTTTTGTTTTCATTGACCTCCATCTCAGCCTAGACCGGAAGTATTTGTTTTCTGCCTCCATTCAATTCTTCGTTCGGATTTACAGCTGGACATGTGGAACCAAATATGATGCAGCACAAACGCACCAGCACATTGACTTCGATCACAATGACAGAATAATCCGAAACAATCGCCTCCAACTTTCGCTAGTTTGTGCGAAGCTAACTTTAGCTCACGAAGTGAACCACACAACCGACTACCTATCAACAAACGATGGTCAGGCCGTAAAACCATTGCTATAACTGTTTAAAGCATTCTACATTACTTGCATTGGCTATACATCACCATCTTCAGTATGGCTTCCTACTAATAGTACGTTGATGAAATGAATGTGATTCTCGGACAAAATTGAATTAGATGGGTGACAAAGTTTACCCAGTACTGAGAATAAAGACATATAGGCGAACATATGTTTTCGATAATTCATCTTCAGGTCGAAAGCGGACACCGGGTGAATACTGATCAAGCCTTCAAGGTGGTATATCGCGTGCCAGGCAATTCATCAAAAGTGATCCGAATCAGAACACTTTGTACTGCCGAGGCGATTGGAATCAGGCTACTTGACCCGGTATTATGTCATCAAAAGCGGTTTGTTCAGACGCTGCACCTACCATGGCCACAAATCCACCGGATCGATGGCCAACCTGCGCGGTCAAACCAATGGACAAGCGTGACGTAACCGACCAATCAAGTCATCGCCAATTGACTGACCAGTAACCTAGTTTCTCTGTAATAAGTCTGATCGATATCACGATCTAACTCTATTAATTCCTTATATAATTGTACCGGCCTGAAGATGAATTATCGAAAACATATGTTCGCCTATATGTCTTTATTCTCTTTACCCAGTACGTGTGTTCGTGAAGCGCGTGGTTCTCGTTCACATTTGGAGTTGTTCTATTCTATGGGTTAATAACTACTCCGCACAAGCACACGAAATAACTCATTTTTGCTATTGCAATCTCAATAACTAGCATTAATATAACCACAGGTGACTCTCAGCCTTTCAGTCATCCAAGTTTCTTCACCTCACCTTACATGAAACCCATAACAGTTAAGCCGATTCAGCACATATCTAGCGTGTTCCGCTTACTAGCCGATAAAGACGACAGTATTAGCCGTTGTTCACGGCCGTTGTTTACATTTATTGTTGGACGTTCTTATCGGGTTATCGTCTTACGGAAAATCAATCAATTTGCCCCGCTACGTAATATGGTACACCTGAAATTCTTTCAGACGATGACACAGCATGAGATATGCAACTCATGTGTTGACCATTAGATTGTGGGAAGTCACGTATGTGTTATGAGAGGATAACATTCGGTCATAAACTAGGCCATATGCAAACTGTTTCATTATATCTGTTCGTTGAGATCAACATGATCCCTTTTGACTTGTTTTAACACTCATCAAGTGTCTGAAATGTAACAATGACAAAAAAACGAACCGTGGAGACATGTGCAAAAACTGAAACTGACTGAGTGTGATGTTTGTGACTGAATGTGTGCCTAAAGTATATCACTAATACTGTGGCCAAAATAAACACAATCTAGAACACGCAAGTAGAATTACGTAAGATGTATTATGCAGAGACATTTCGACCGATCTCTTCGGTTACGATACGTGGACTATGATCAATTAACATACATCAATTTAAATAAGTGTAAAATAGGAATGAGTCGTCAACTGCGATAGAAATAGCATACAGTACCAGTCACGTTCGAATGGGATATCATTAGTTAAGAACAAGCTTACAAAATTCAAATTTCAAACTGGTCGAGTAAGAAACTAACGGTGCAGACAATGTCAGT
>LUCH01001586.1:24422-93718 GCA_013368495.1 Paragonimus heterotremus
TTGATTTAAATCAAGCCAAAGTATAGATTTTCGCAATTGGGTCTTTTCTAAGTTATCAAGTCTGCCAAACTACTTATAAAGAAATTACTATGTTGATGGAAAGAGGTGAGCGGATACCAGCAACGGCTATCTAACTGGCACAGTTCAGTAGGCAGTGTATACGAATGTATTATGAATTTTGCAAAAGTAGAAGCCACAGCTTTTCAGGTTTCTCAGAATAGTGTTCACCAGAACTCACTGTTGTGCAGCCTGATGTTCAAATACTCTTCTTTAACAGTAAGCACGGAACATAAACTTGCAACGGAAATCAGATGAACATAATAATTCCTGTAGGTGGATGAATACACAGTTCTCCTTCGTTAAAACAAAGCTTTCTATTGTTCAGGACTTGACAGTACACAGGGTCGACTGCCTACCGGATGCAAGCACTAGAAACGCGAATGACCGAAGTATCTACGATACAATGATCATTTCTCGGAAACCTATATGGGGCGGTATTGGCGACTTTAGTATATCGAAAAAGTAGACATTTTTTGAACTTCAACCACATTTCATACACCGTTTTACGAAAATCAAACATCTATCTTCACCGCTGTATAACGCTTGATGTTGCTCACTCAGAAACATGTACTCGACGACCGGTTCGTTCTTTCTTGAACTTATCAAATCGCTACTGGGTCTGTTTTATGTTATCAAATCTACCAAACTACTTATCAGTAAAAATCCGATTGAGCTAGCTTAAACCACATGTGAGCCCGCAACCGATTGATCTGCAAACAAAAAGACATTAGGCCATAAATTGCCGTTCCTTTGAATGTCGTTTGGATCAAAGTGGATTATTATGATCATTTTGTAACATGTTCACATTCCGTTGAGCTAATAGGAAATTGAGATGGACTGTATATTTTCCCAATACCAGAGTGGGAACACATTTGCTTTTGTTCCGGTTGGTTAACAAAATACGGTTTCTTAAGAGATGCAGTAGCGCTACCGAAATCCATCAAACGGATTGTGTTGAACATTCAAATGTAACGCCAAGTCACTTCTGTCACATGTTTACCTAGCCTACAGTTTGTCAAATTCAGAGTTGCTTAATAACTGCCACTCACTACAGCTGTATACTTTGCAAGCTCCCTCTTTCCCAGATCTTGCTAAGTATTTAACTAGAAGTGCACTTTCGTAAACTCAGTTGGTTTCATACGACTCAACATATCCGCATTAAAAATACCGTCACTGAAGAGGTCTTCATCAGATTTACAGGGTACAGTATTTGCAGTTGTCTAATAATCCAAATAATGAACACGTAGAGGGAGTTAATAGCTGTGTTGTTGAACTAGTGTTGTCACATATTAGCAGCTGACAGTAGAATCCTTCGCCTGATGCCGGTTAGTATAGATCATCCCATTCAACTAATTAATAAATAATCGATCAGTCAATAAAGTAAGGCTTATCTGGTGCAGCTCTCAAAAGATTGTTTTACTCCAGCGTCGACTGACGGTATGTGGGCTGTAGTGGTCTAGAGTGAACTGAGAATATTTCTGAATGTGGCTGACAGTTTGTGAATAATGGCACTAACGAATGAGAACAAGCCGTTAACCCCTTGGGAACACAAGTTTCTTGTCGCATTTCTCTACACTGAGATGAAGAGGTAGGTGTGTGAAACAGGAGGCTGTTGAAAAGTGAATTGTCAGGTTTCGTAACGATAGGCGACAAACAGTATAAACGTAGGAGTATTTGCCTTTATAGTGTGACTGTCGCTTAAATCAAAGAGACAAATGAGCGGTTGCAAGAATAACACCTCAACGATGGACGTATAGACGGGATGAGTTGTTTTCACAAAACTGGTGGCAAAGGCAGAAAGTACAGCTATAACGAGATGCCACCGTATATCTTACCATTGTACTGACTCTTACGCAAATGGATATACTTTTTTGCAGAACTGATTTACCATGCTTCGTACAAAGTGAACTGCTGGCGGATTTAACACCCAAAACATAAGAACAGGCACTGCAAGCTTCCAGTTTCTACCCTGCCTTTATTCTGCTGGTGGCTTCCTGTCACAAATTTAGGAAGGCTGATGTCAACATTCCTGCCAGCTGCGGTTTTGAGTTCTATTTTCCCTACTAACTGAACATACAGGATTTGACTAATTTCAAGTTGTACACCGCCCATAGGTGACTGCAAATCTCGTATTCCTATATACAGTCCGGTTAGTTTCTTTCGGGAAAAAACACTAGGCTCGTGTTCCATTTTTGCTAGAAATCGTCAGTAATGCAGATCTTTACTATTGTTGGGGTTGGAATTCGGGCCACACATTCATGAGGCAGCTTTAGCGACTCCTGCGTCATTGGCCCCACATTACACACAATCTAAACGTTCTGTGTAAATGCTAGACCCCGTTTACCCATGGGTAACGATCAGGTTGTCCGATCTTGTCGACAGATGACGAGAAAATCACCTGTTCGCTTCAGCTGATACTCACTCGATTAAGACTCACGAGTTAGGTGAAAATCTGCGATTTTATTAAATCTGTTGAATACTATTCCAGATTAAAGTTGAATTCTCGCGTCAAGTTTAGGTTGAAGTGTTTCTTCTGAGGTTCAAACCTAATGCGCTGTGGTGACCATACAAAACTTTTTCAAACTTTTTAATCGTTCCTTCGGCCCGCCTTTGTAAGTGACTTGAACATGATATTGTGGAAGATGTTTCGTTGACTTTTAATGATTTCGGATAAACTTACTAGCTGCACATAGGAAACTGATTTATTGGATGTATTCAGAATCAACTGAAAGTCTCAAAAACAACCGAAGAACGATTCCGTTACCAATTCACTTATTAACCGTGCAGCGGGCCATGACTTCTATTGTGGTGGTCGACTATTGAATGTGATGTATGGTTATTATTTGATAATCGTCTGAGTTAGCTGGTAGTTATAACAATACATGAACTCTGCAGATGTAAGGTTTCCTGTGAAAGTTTCTTCGTTCAAGTGGCGGTTGCCGTGAAGGAATTGGCCATCGCAGAAACTAACAAATAGGCTACAAACCACACCACCTAGAACGCAAACACTCATTTACGCGTGGTCCTTATCTTGTTCGGTGTCAAAGTGACCAGTGGTCAGTTTGGTGAATTTTTCGGTCTCTGACATCCACTTATAGTTTTCCGTGCAATAAACGGATAGTGAGTCTAATTCCGTCCAACATTACTCAGAAGAGTAAACCTCAACATATATACATATTGAGACAACTCAGTATACACTGTTGTTATGAGCAGTCCATTTTACAGTGGTTTCGCCAAGCTCTGGGAGAGATCAGTGGTACAATAAATAACAAGCACACCAACCAACCTCAGGATTACCGAGTAGTTCGAATTCCATACACGGTGAAACACAACTGACTAGCTCTATCAGGAAAAGTGAACATGCAGTTTTTTACCGCCTAAAAACTTTTGGCACAAATATTAATGCGACTGATGAACAGCGCTAATAAACCTGCGATACAACCGTTTTCTGTGTCCGGAAACTCCCGTCTGTGACAGAGAATTTCTAGTAAACATGTTTCTATATTACTCAACCAAACGTTTGTATTTACGACTTTTCCGAAATAAAAAAAGAATCTTGTGAATACAGTTTGATGTTGGTCAAATTCCACACCGTCACTTCATGTCCAATGTGGTAAGGAATGTTAATGGGACGTTAACAGATATTGTGTAGATCGAGTGTGTCAATCACTGGGCTACTGAATGAATATCTCATGGCGATAAAAGGTCGAATTCCGCATTTTGACTGTAAGAACCATGGAAACGGCCAAAGTTCGCTTGCATATGAAGTTTGATCGATTAGACTTGGTTATTACAATAAACCACATGGGTGACAATTGCATTGATGGTTGATTTTGAGGACTAACTGTTAGTTTTGATGAATACATTTCAAGATCTGAAAATAGGGGTGTGTGGATTCTTTGGTGGATTAATCTCAAACTGACACCCCACAGTGACCGGTTTCGTTTTGGTTTAAAGTCGTTGTAGAGCGACGGACCCAACAATATGATGTCTGTTTAGACGATCGCGAGATTCACAAGCCCTATACTCGTCATACCACTCAGAGTATTTCAAGTTATGCTTATAGAACAAGCAGTTCACTGGGCAGAACATATGACTGGCAGAGCAGAGTGTTATCAATTCGACTGTTAGCCAATTCATACGGAGTTTCAGAGGGTGATATTCGTGCAATAATTCATGACGGTCATAAACCTGAACTGTTTATACTGCTGGTGGAGCTGCTGTTTACTACAACATTGGTGGAGAATATCGTTGGAAACTAACTTATAGGGGCAAAAGAGGTTAAAATGAACGGTTAGGAATTCTTTGGGTGGTAGTGCATGACAGAATGCTACAAACTTCTACACTGACTAACGGTTCTCGTCGGCGAGTTGAGTGGCCACGCGTCCTTATCCAGACAGGCGACATCTGCTCACCTTAATTAAGAGACAAGTCGGGGTAGTCATAGTTCATGATTCCGTCGTTGCCTATCCATCTTGTGTTTTTCAAAACCGTTGCTAGTTTTGGCGAGCAGTGCTGGCTGTGTTCAACTCTCATTTGGCACACGACATGCATGATCCTTCAATCATGAACTGCGCTTTTGTAATACTTGATTAACGCATCATATATCTAGGGTTTCTGGAAGTGAGCTTCAAACCACCACCTTGTCCATCCCTTCGGTGCCTTACCGATTAGGTGACGGAGATAGATATGGCCACAGGTTGCAGTTTTGTTAATCTCTTTTTCACGAACAGAATGAGTAGAGCAGCGCCACTGTACATTATTTTGTGAGCGATACCAGGACAACTTCCCAACGCCCCAAAGTACGAAGATTAACAACGGCGACATGGGCCATTTATGCTCTCAATAGCATCTATTCGACAGAATCAATCGTAATATGAGCGGATGATTTCCCTTCGTTCGCCATGATACAAGCCACTTGAGTAACCCACACTGGCCCATTACTTGCGATAACTGTGGTTCTATATCCCAAGAAATCGCGAAATCAAACTGGAACCTTTTGCTCGACAATGAGCTTGTTAATTTTTAGGCAAAATTTACAACAAACTTGTCCATCTTGGCATAATCACCTCTTATATTTATTCTGCGATCGACTGATTGCATATGAACTGTCTCCCTGAAAAATCTGCTTGATGATGGTTTTATGAAATTAGTAAGATCACTGAAGCTATGAGTAATTGAGATTCCCCTAAGCTCTAAATCCAGGCTTAGAGAAGGTTGTACGTAAACCATCGAGCCTCGCATTAAACCTATCATAAACCGAGATAATATTTGTGTAAGATAAAGGAATCACAAAACCACTTCCAAAAGTGTCACCTCTCGAAAAACGAACAGCTACGGTTATGGTATTGTCAGGAGAGAGATCAATTTATTGTCTCCTTAGTAGCAGATGGCTCCACAACCATATCTCTTTGGTTGTGATAACGTTAAGTTTCTAGATGTCAGTTTATGACATTACATTCTACGTAGCATGTGACTGTTTAGCAAGCCATTCTAAAGACAAATGTAGCAGCACAGATGGTTCTCAGTCAACCAGTTAGTTTTGTCTGCAAGCAGCCAGTCCAGTAAAATGAAGCTAGTGTAGCCAACCGACCAACCCCATCAACTCCCAGAACTAATAATACAATAATCATTCATGGACAGCTCAACTCTACTTTAATTTCGGTAGATTTATCCATTCACAGCTTCGTTTCATGTCTGAGGAGTTCAGTGAACCTAGAGATACAGTTCAGGAGTTACTGGTCTTCGGAAATGCTTGTTATAAGAAAAGCCATAACGGTCATTTCAACCAGCCATCTAAAGATACGTTCTTGATCAATGCACGTAATTGGTCCATGTGGGATTATGGTTAGTTAAAGTGAGAACCCCGAGTAAAACAAACGGATCACTGGCATTAGCTGGAGAGCAGTTCTGTTTGAAATAATAAGTCAGTATGTGATTGAAAGTATGTCAAATCGCACAACATTTTAAACGAATACTGAGGTATTGGCCGTGCCATTCTGGTGCGGGGATGCCACCTACTGCATTTCCACCTACGATTGAAAACGTTCACGTCGTGAACCGTTAACCTGTGAAACATGTTTACAAAAGAGATGAAGATCAACCCAAAACAGAAGAAGGATTTTTGGGTCTGTCTCTTGGAAGAGTTCAAATATTAGTTTATAAAAGTATCGTTGGACAGGATTCCTGCACAATATATATTGAGCGTAAACCCGTGACTAGATAGAACTCACGTGCCAGCTCTGCTATACTCTCATATCCTTTGAAAGTATTTTTTGGTGTTTTACCGTGGATGTTTTAAGGCAATACCATATTTTACTTAACTACATAAAACCTATGGATATTTAAAGGCTTACATCTCATTAAGATGAAAGCCTTAATGGATCTGCTACATTCTTTACATTATATGAAAGAAAGCGTTCTATGACAGAGTCATTTGCCTGGTCACTGCTCAGATGGACCATTGAAAAACAATTTTCCGACTGCCAAAAAACTCCGTTTTGACCATTTACACAATTGCAGAATACATGTAAACCTCTTCCATCTACAGAGAAAAAGTTCTGGGCATTTTTAAATAACTATTGAACAGTTTCTAAACTGAATGTTTCGTTGTTTATTGCTGGCCAGTAAGTGTCAGTGGAGAACTGTTCCAAACTTGACTCATATGTTAGCGAAAATAGATAAACACGATATAACTTGGTTAACGTTGTAATCCATGTTTAGACTGAAACACTATACTGGAGTTATTTTAAGAGATCACGTCTATGTAGTTATCCTACATGTGGAGATTTCACGATTCTATTTTTTAATGGATCAGTGGAAGAAATTTATTTTGTCGTTGGCGATAATCTCTTTACGCGACACGGCCTGGTTTATTCGTGTTTACAGCCAGTTCGAATGAACTCGACGGCCAACTGCTAATGAGATGCAAAAATTTGTATGGATCGCTTACAAACAACCTTTCTATAAGAACATATGCTGAAAAGTTTCTATTGCCCTCTTGACATGTGGACTTTGCAGACGAGGTTCTCAATCAACAAGTGCAGCTGTTTAGTTAATACCCACAGAATAAACTGTTAATCCAGAGAGGTAACAAGGGTGTCAACGACATGGTTGTCAAAGCAAGCTTAGCGTTACCCGTTATAAACACACAAGACTCGTCTTCTGGAACCGCTATTCACCGTATGGACAGAAAACTTGCAAATTTTGGGTTACAGAAGGACCGCATCAATTCACAAGTTGATTTGGTTGTTTTGTTTAGTCTGGTAATCTGATTTCTGACATCTGACGAAATATTCACACGCCGGTGGAAATTCTGTTTGCCAATGGATTAACAATACAGTAGGGCCAGCTGAAAGGCTTATATGAATGCGAAGACTGCGAACAAGTGTTGGTGGTGTTCAATTTTGAAATAACCTAAGTTCCCGAACCTTCACTACTAATACAGTAACAGCGTACTGCTTGCATGCTGTACGAAGAAGCTTCTATTTAGTTTATGGAAAGTAACTCTATAGCCGACCTGCCTTTCTGGTTGTACATGAACATTGCTAATTGCAGCTGCTGTTCTGTTCGCAGGATCTCAAAACTCAAAATGATATTTGTGGACTTCAGAGGGCGGTGAATTTTTCGACCACGCCAATCTTGAATCTGTTATTGAGCGTTCTGGCTGAAACGGTTGGATTGGGGTAAATGATGGCTATTTAGAGAACTAACGTGACAATTGCTGTACCACATGAACTACAACGCCAGGCCGGGAGTCCCTTGATGTCACACTTGGACTCAGCTACCATTTTCCCTTCCCTGTATCACAAGGAACCCACCAAATACTTCATCAGAGTAGACTGCCACACATGAGTTCTCAAACAGTTTCCGCCAGAATTCACCAACACCTCTGTTACATATAGAAGTTGTGTCAATGGTAAGTAGGTTTATATGACATTTGTGGGCCCTCTGAGTTCATAGAGTAACTTTACAGCTCAATTGATAGCGTGCTCATAGCATACGGGCATGCTATTTCTGTTATCTGCTCGAATCCAACAGAAGCACCGATCTTTCTAATCTAACTTTGTATCACTAATCTAACTTTTTGTCAGCTGCATCTTTTATATGACGACTGAGTCGTGTCCAATTTCAAACCGAAAAGAACAGAGTTGTGATGTATTACGTGTACCATCCTGTACAAGTTAACAGCTACTATTGCGCATTAGGTTGCTTAAAGTCCAGTTTGCTTCGCATCATCTGACTAGCACTGTCATTCATCAGGGTTCGACGATCCGTGACCAGGATTTGTTCAAGTGCACGCCCAAGCTAATCGACATAGCAAAGGCGTACGTGCATCCTGTCTTGTTTTGACTGTCGTTTTAAAATGATATTTACGCTACGTGTGTCGGCTGAAAGGTCGAGCTTCAACGAGAGGTTGGTTGTTCACTGCCTTTGACCGGCAGTTTCACATGTTAACTACATGATGTCGTTGACTGTTTGTAGCCAAATCCGTACATAGTGAGAGTGTGTTTGAGCTGAAATTGTGCACCTTTACGTTGGACACACACAGAGCACGCAGAACAAGAACTTATCGATACGGTACTTCACAAATGGACGTAGGTGCTTAACTGTTGCGTGCATGTACGCATTGTGTGTGTATGCACGGGTAGGTCAATAAACAGCCAATAACGTCTGACCTCAGTAGACTAACGTTGAATTGCACTTACGATATTCAATTACTATGACTACTTTTATTATCAGTGCCACCACCGCCGCCGCCAACTCACCTGACGATAGTGCCATCAATACATACGATTATTATGCTCACCAAACAATGTGTGGTGTAGCATCAGTGTCCTTGCATTCTTGGTCTGAGAATAAATCGATACACAACGTGCTCTGACAGACCATTACAGAGATGTTCCGTCAAAGAGGCCACCCTATTGGCAGAATGTCGTGCTAGTAATAACAATCGTATATGCAACTGACGGATCGATATTTTTTCTATTCCTACTCTGTACGGCTTTTGGTTAGCACGGATCATCTTGTCTGTCTGAGATTTGAGCCATCTGTGGAGTCGGATTGGATTCCGAATGGCTGACTCCTGAACGTTAATCTTATCGTCAACTTTCGGTAAGTGACCATAGAAAATTGATAAAACTTGTCAAATCTTTGTCCTCAGAAATTTGTAGTTAGGATGTAAAATAATAAATCGGTGTAAATATTCGTACATCTGTATAAATGAACAGTAGTTGTAAACAGAATAATTATGAGAATGTTATACACCATTTTCAATCTACAACCGCGTGAATGTGTAGCACTGAGGATAGGAATTAGATAAGCAAAAAGAAATTCAATGTACGAACCGGAATGAGTAATTTCTAACACCTATCGGTTGCAGTCGGAACACATATGAAAACTAGTTCAATCTAGCGAAAACTGGTTCCAGCTGTACTGTCCCAAATTTATAACTGGTTTCAGAACTTTTTATAGTTCATCGATATTCATCCAGGACATTTCTTTAATCAAATGAAACCGTTTTGTAATGAACTTGCTGCTCATTACTTGAATAATCAAACTGATCAGGCAATTGATTTCGTTGCTTCGTCAGCTGATAAATGTTTTAAACTTCTGGAATGATTGTAAAACCATCAGCGGTTTCAAGGATTTGCCATCTAATTACTTACAAGTACCACAATTTTCCATTGAGACCACTATCAGCATGAACACAGGTGGCTTTATGAGGCCCGGTAACCTGCTGTCATGCCGCATTCGGTAAGTCACTTACACAATGGCTTCTGGTTTATCTAGAAAGAGTAATCAGACAGGCTATGATTTTGGGTTCATCTGGATAACAACACAAGTAACAGCAAATTCTTTTTTTTGTGTATCCCAACAGTGATCGGTTCGAAGTAATTTGATATGAAGATAGTATAATAAGTCCGATGATGAGCTATTGACGGAAATCTATTTTTGTGAGGTCCTACTTCAGAAAAGGTGTGTAATTTGGGTGGCTCACGTTAATGTACACAACAGTTCGGACTGTGGCTTTGGCTCTGTTAATCCGCCTCCCCGGTGAATGCAGAATGAGGATGATCCACCTATCACATCAACAGTTCTAGACACAATTGCTTGTGGATATTTTCTGAATGTGAATGTTGACTCCCGATTCTAGAGTTACTGACTGAGATTAACAGGGCAATACGTAGGTCTTTTCTCCAGAAAACAGATCAACCTGAGTGTAACAATTCATTGCGTGTCAGGAGTTACGTTGTATACCCAGGAGTTGCACATTCAGAGATGATGTACAAACACACCAGTACTAATGGTTGAATTACAATGAAGTGTTAATCCAGTGAAACTTACCATCAGGAAACATCCACGAAAATTGAACATAGTTAACAAATGAACTTAAAATGTAGGGAAGAACAGTTTGTAAGTTAGAGTGTGAAGAAAAAATTGCTCACGTTATTTTACAAGAAAAGCTGGGTAAAATTTGTTACAACTTTCTCACAAGCGATAATGTTTGGAAATAACTATTTGATTAAGGCAGTGCGATAAACATTAATACTCCTGGAAATGGGTTTTAGTGATCGTAATAAGAGTATAACCTTTAAGCGAACTGTGGAACAAAGTTACAGAAGAGCAGTAGAATCTTCGGGGGGGGGGGAAGTGTACAATAACCACTGGCACAAGGTGCCGATGGTGCTCAGAGGCGCAAAGCATAAAAAGTTGACTTTTTTATCTTACTGAAGGCCATGGTTGAATAAAATGACCGGGCTAGATTATACAATAAATAACACCTGGATACATGATAGAACACTCAACTAATTGTAGCTGACTGCAGTCGTGTGGCAATTAGGACTTACCCAATATGGATTCAAATTTCCGGTTATCCGGACGTCCGCCTAATGACTACGTAAACTACGGTTCAACTTCTGGCAGGAGGAAGGAAACACGCTTTGTACCGAGTTTTTGTAAAGGCAAAGCTCGAGCTACTAGCTTTCGCGAAGTAGGCTAGCCGAAAAGTTTAAGTATGAATTGTATTCAACCAGCAGCTAAAATAAATTCGCACCAGTCAGTTGTAAAAGCAAGTATGCATCTATAACGTAAAACACGAAAGCAAAATGATCACAACTAACATTCAGTTGGTCAACGTAAAGCGAACGGGCATTTCAATCACGTGATGAAACAACCAGACCAGTAGAACACCAACTTGGAAGCTATTTATTGTAAAAATAAGAACACATTTTGTTGCTTCTGACCACATCAGCTACAAGCCATATGTTTTGATGTTCTTCTTGAACTAAGCATTTTACTGCGATTGGTCTTGTCCGTATTTTGGCCCACCAAGAATAAACCATATGTATTCCTATTCAACTGCTTACTCATCAAGACAAAATCTTATGAGTATCACTTCAGATTGACTGAATACCATGAGCGAGATCACTTGGCAACACTCCATTGATTTGATGAACGCAATTCACCTCAAGTAGTGCTTTTAAGACCAAGAGGGTCGAGTGGTCCACCAAAGAAACTCTGTAAGAGAGCTGGACTCCTAGCAAAGTCTACTATCGTAAAGCCGAAGCGCGAAGTGGTATTGAATATTTATGCATCGGTCCTTTAGTACAATTATTTTTACTCACTGTTTGTTATAGATGAATGTAATACTGATCTTCGTTTTGTTGACCTTAAAGCACTTTTGATTCAGTGATACTGTGTGGTGGAGAGCTTTGTGTTTGGTGATCGATTCAACCACATCGTTGTTTGGGAAAGTACTGTTCGTTAATTACCAAACTATACGGTGATATGGTAGGACAATGCTATGTTCTGAATCCGGTCCAAGTTTTATTCAGGCTGCTTCTATTTACTGAATCCAAAACAATACGAAATTAACCGTGCGCCGGTTGTATTGAAGATAAAAGTTATGAACTACTGCATGGTTGAAACTTCCTGCTATTTCGAGGCGGATTCTATTTGTTCGTAATGAAGTAGACATGGACAAGTACTACATTACAGACAAGGCTTTAATAGGCTGTTTACGTGCTTCATAAATCGGATTGCGTGACCGTTTTGGGCATGAAATGCAGTCATTGTCTCATCACCTTCGCATGTCTGTTGTACACACGGAAATTCTGCGTCAGACCGACAAGAGACTCATTACAACAGTGACCTAATAATACAGTACTGTTGATCTACTTGATCCAATCATTTTCTAGCAATGTGGAGTAATTTGTCTTGACCGGCTTTAGTGTAGTCGTATGACCTACATATTTAGTTGTGGAACCGCAGAAAACCAGGAACCTGAAATGTCAGTGGGCTGTAGTGTTCCATAATTGCCAGAGGCACTGCTTAGAGCAGTCAGCATCCCATTAACAACGGTTGTGTCTATCGGAGGGCTTCAGAAAGCCAGCTTTGTTTCTCCAGCTGGCTGGACATGATTCACAAATAACAAATGCTACTCAAGTAATATTTCCCATGTGTAATTAAAGCACAATTGGTTTGTTAACCTTTTGTTCTGGAAACAAGTAATGCCACAATTTTTGGACTGTTTCCTAAACTTCACCACCCATGAATTTCACTAATAGATATTTTGGTATTTCATGTCATGGTCATCTGATTCTACATCTGGCAAACTGCCTCAGTTTCATCTGGAATTGTTTATAATGTGAACAGAACAAATACTTGAGCTACAAATCTACATATTTCAAACGCAAGAACCCTGTTGATAATTTGTTAATAATTTGAGGTACTGCATTGTAATCCTGACATGCCTCAAAGACATCACACACTGCGTACCTGGGCCACTCACTGTCCACTTGCAATCATGTTGCCAGTCATGAGTATTACCGATTTGGTAATGAAAGATTAATGTTTCCGACACCCATACTCATGATTATACAAACGTTTTTCTGTACAGTAAAGGTTATGAAGTTAAAAGAGCTTGTACTAACAAATAATCCAGATGTTACTTGCGATAGGTTGATTGATATTCGTGGTGCTCAGAAGACTAACTGGACATCGTAGCATTCACGAAGAATGTACTAGTTGTGTTCGGTCGAATGCGATTGTGATTCCCACCGGCAACGCCTAGTTGTAATTGTGGTGGAAAAATCTTATGAAGAAAATTCCCCTAATATACTTGGTTTTATCTTGAATGACTTCCGTGTTCCCACTACATAATCAGTAGTAGCCACACGGAAAGGGACCATAATGCTCACATGCTTCCTGTTGCCATCTGTGTGCAACCTACACAATGATTTCTTTACAAGCTCAAAGATCATAGACTCCAGAGTTCTAACTTTTGCTATTGTTATTCATAAATCCGTATCACAGCAACCAATTAGTTTCTGGGACCAGTTACTATCATGAATTGTGCAACACCTGGATTTTCACTGATTTCTTAGAACACTAGGTATTCACAATGACAACAAATCTACAGTAGTTTATCAACCAGACGTTCCCCAGACAAGCACCACCTTCCGTGGAAAGATCGCTTCCGTTTGGTACCCTAAGATTGTCAATGATCATTCACCATCAACCCCAACGATGACTACTTTCAATTTGTTAGCTCACCTCTTTCCCGAAGAGAGGCAACTTGCGCTGGACGTGTTCAATAAGCGCTTACGATGGTTTCTGTCATCAAAATGTTAGACTAACTTGCTTACAGATTGATGTACGCACGCTTGAAGGAGGAATAAACACAAAATGTTTACCACATATAAATATATATTTATGATTCAATGAAAATTTGCAACTCCGGGTCGTTATAAATTACCATATTAATGACATCTTAAGGGGATCTGCAAAATACTACATCTTTGGTGCTTGCTTGAGTAATACTCAAGTAATTGCGTAGTTTTCATTACAACTCAGTCGTTACTTCGGATTTCGATAACATTACTGAGTTATGTCCATTTAGCCCGGCTGCATTTGCGAATGGATGTCCGTCTTGGGGCTCTGGTAATCTACCAACCCCTCGTTCTCCATAACTGGGGCCAGTAAGTTAGCCTCAGAAAAGAAAGTTTATCATACAGATAAGATTTGACAGATACAGTTGACTTTTCAGAAAATGGGAAAACTTTTATTAAATGCTTAAGTCCTAAAAGGCCGTCTACGGTGTTGGACTTGAAAAATGGGCTCAATCGGCGAGCATGGATCAAAATAACAACTCAATTGTCTGAGTTCATCATTGCCCAAGTTTTGAATACTTTATAAAGATGCGCAGACGTGGACCAGCAGTGCGTACCTTAAGCTCAGAGAATCCGCAAATTACTTATCCGATAGTGACGCGTGTTCAGAGACGTCACCGAACAGTGTGCACCTGGTTTCCTTGAACAGGTCTCAAGAGCTTACTGACAAATGTGACTGTAACTCAATAAACGTTATCATAAACCATGAAAGAAACTGACAGAATGTAATAAACTATTGCAAAAGTACTTCCTTTTTATAACAAACAGCCTCACTATTTTGGTTAAGGTCTATCAAATCGGAGCGCCGTATCGCTGGACCTATCAGAATGAGTAGAATCAGTGAATTTCTGCAAATTAGAAAGGCTTGTGAAATTGATATACACTCGATTTTTGTTGGTAGGTTATTAAATTACACGAATTAAAGCGGGAGGAATAAGAAAAAACGAAAATGGTGTTCAACTATCCGAAAATTGTTGGAGTGATTCAGAGAGAAATCACAATGGAGTGGAATAGCGTTGAAATACAAAAAGAGTTGTACAACTCGGTTATGGCAATCATTCATAGAACAAACGCATCCTAACAAATGATAGCTTGATTCTATTAGTGTTCATGGTTGTTTAGATGGTCGCGGTGATTGTGGCTTCAGGTTAGCATGACAAGCTTCTATATACGATCTTTGTTATAACAGTAGATTTGAGTGGACTTTTCCAGACTGGACATGCGCTAACACTAAGAAAATGTTTCCATTTAAGACTATTCACCCGATGTTGTAGATTTGTGAGTGACCTTGGAGACATTCGTTCGGATTAAGTTTATGGGTATTTAACAAGGGGTTTATCTGCCGAAGTAGCATTTAAACAAAGCAAAATACTGTCACCTCTCATGATGATAACTGACATGGTTTAAATAAACTTTCTGAATAAGCAAAGTGATAGAATACTCTCTGTTACTCTAGGTCGCATTCAATCAATCGAGTGAGTATCGTTAAAACTCTTCACTTGGTTTGAAACCCACACGTCATTACAGATCAATCCCGTTACCTCCCGTGATTGGACTTTGTTAAGAGGTGGCACCGTATATAAGCGTGACTGAGCTACTATAGTATATCATAGTTAGGAGCCACACCAAATGAAAAACAAGGCTGGACAAATGATGTGCCGATAAAAGGGTGACTCTCACAACACATATCAGTGATTTCAATTCCCCACTATCTATCACATATCTAACCATTATTGGGCAGGAAATCATTGATACATCCGACAACATTTTTTGCTGTTTAAATCATCATACCCTCAGTCTACATCTGCAAGGCGTACCCAAAGTCACTGAAACAGTAAGAGGATTTTGGTTAGCTGTTACTTGGGATTTCTTAAACGAGCTCGAGCTACTTGTGATAGTGTGCTAATCCCCGTGTTTAAACCACCTGTTTTAAAATACCTCACTTGTTCGTCTGTTTTGCAATAAGGTACATCTCCTAAAAAAGTACGGCGATACGAAGACAACTGGCGGATTGTGGCACATATTAGACGTGGAAATTCTCAGTTATGATGAACCGGTCGGATTAAGTTACGGCACACTAATCAATTTCACAGTATAAAACTCCTCAAAAATTCGGCTGATGTGGGCAACCGTGGACAATATCCCGTGTACAATCGGCAGAATAATATGACTCATGTTTTGTTTTCTTCCAAATATGTCGGCAGAACTTGAGTACAGACCAGAAAAGACTAAACACATACGATTTATAGACGTCTAGATATCGTAATTTTCCTGCTTGTCTGGAACACCAAATATGATTAAAATCTGCCCGCAGGAGAAACTGGAAATACAAGAAGGTATTGGATGTTTCAGACTACCTTTAGTTGGGTGGTAACAACAAGCACACAGTTGTTTTTGTAACAGCCGATTCATTGTGGTATTCAAGCTTCATACACCGTACAACTTTGAACTAGCACGTTTACACACAACTATGTAAGCGAACTAGTGTAATTTTGTTTAATAACGGCAACTTTGTGATATGCCAACTTAAAGTCTGCGTATGTCGCACCTACCCAAACTTTCCGTGTCCAAGGTCAATTACGAAGTTTATTTGAACAAACGTCCGCACTCTACGTTGGCCTGGAAGATCATTTACTTGTCTGAAAGCCCAAACGCTTCGCAACTTTAAGTAGGAACACATTCACCCTGGTTAAACATAATAATTTTTGGTAGTCATACCGGACCGATGCAACAACATTATCTTACCATAATGGTCAGCGTCACGGTAAACACATGGTTAACTTCCACAACTAACCTCCTCACCAGATCAGCTGGACAGATGTTTAAGGTGAAACGTGAGCTACCCCAACAAGAATACAGCCAGAAAATAAACTAATCACTATCAAGTGGGAGGCAGGGGATTTTCAACTGCATCAATGTTACTCGGACAAACGATAAACAGTTAAGCCAAATAACTGTAACTCCTGTGGTGGCTTGACCAACTCGTCAAACCACGAATGAACCGAATGATTGTTAATTACCAAGTCTTGAAGATCTCTCCTTATAAGACATTGAAACTGTTGACGTCCGAGTAATTACAACTTACTAATTATATTATCCATATAGCGTACATGTATACAGTACTTCTTAGAGTACGGATGCCAACGTCGCTCAAAATCGATCAACATCAGTCACCAATACATCTGGTTTGCAAGGTGTTTATTTTCCTGACCTCTGCGTAACATTAATGAATATCGGTTAGCACCATTTTCTAAAGGATAGGCAGTATGATCAACCAGTCTTCCCACAACACACATACCGGCTAGGCCAATGGCTCTTCATAGACTTATTAAAATGGAAAATTCCTTCAAAGTTTTCACTGTCATGCACACCTGAGTGCTAGCAGCGCTGTGCCGCAGTGTTACCGGATACTTCTGAGCTTCTTCTCTGCAGACATGCGGCAAGACTGCCAAATAAAACGTCTTAGGAATTTACCCGTTTAATTAATATACATCATAGCCGTAGATCATGAGCGTGGTGTGCTGTCGCTAAAGCACTCTGACCGTTGGCATAGAGATCGATTAGTCGGGATTCTGGAAGTTTTGTACAGCTTGATATTCAGTAGCGACGCAAACACAAAAGTTAAATAAGCAGTCGTGCATTTTTCGGTTTATCCGAACCACCGTTATGTTTACCTGCTGAGAATATGAACAACAGTTCTCCGCCTTCATCAGCAATCGTGGGGTACCTAGGATTGCAACGCCGTCTTACTTCTGTACAGTTCTTGTTCTAACCTCCTACTCTTTTCTGAGTAACACCGTGCACACCAATGATGAGAACGATGAGGATATCGGCTGATTCATGATGCTTTATGTTTCTACACAGGACCTTCCCGTACTAGAGAAGTTGAGCCCAGCTGTGAAAGATGATTGAGCTCTGACATCCAACTTAGATATAAAGCAATAGCAGTACTACAGGTAGCCTGCGATCGATTGCAACCTGCCGTAGTTCTTCAAGATCACTAGAAGTCTCTCTCAGACTGGATCTAGTTGATACCAACCAGATGCAGAAATTAACTATAATTCCTTAATCTGGGTTAGGTATTCTATCGCACTGATCGACAAGTTAGCCCCTGCATAAGGTTGAAGCATTGTCGTCAGTCACTGGTCATAACAGTCCCACGTTTTGCTAAATTAAATTGTGTCATCCTGGTAAGTGAGTGCCATAGACGGTTTGTGAGGAGTTCGGTTAACATCAGATCCGAAGCGGATGGAACTTTACTGAATAATCATCACGGCGTATTGATTGTCGTCAAGGGATGTGGCTCGGGCATTCGTGGAATTTCAAACGGCCACTGGTAACACGGATTTGGGAAAAGAACGGGTACTGTACAGCGACTTCAAGAATTCTTCCTGTTTTGTCATGGTTGCAAAAATCTGCACAAATTCGAGTTTAACACCATTTGACAACAGGCACAAACCTTCGGAGTTTTGCTATCATGTCATGTTTCAGACAAACTTCAAGTGCCTGTGCAAACGGATTTACATGAATGAATGTACCTTCCTTTCCCGTATGCTCGAAGATACTACGAATTGCGTCTTTTAAATCACTAAGCACCATCTGGCGTTTCAAGAAGACAGTCACCCCGTGCTTCCAACTTCTTTGGAACCATCTTTTGCCACCTGTATTGCAGTATCAGTGAACAGTAATTAGAAGTCCGGACTGCATTACCTCTAGCTGTGTTACATTAACTGCGTTTAGTCCTGTTGACATAACGGATTATCAAACGGCTTTGAACTGCATAGTCACCAGACTCATCTTGGATACAATTAAGCTGACTCCGTTCATCGTTGTCTGATTACAATACGTCTGTAGCGTGATTTCACTAATCCGTTTCAAACAGTTATCAGTCACACCATTTATCTCGAGGTTCCTGTCACTCACATAAGCTCGTGGGTTTATCGACCTGTTTATCTGGTTGGTTAGCTGCGTTCCGGATTAAAATGTGAGGTGATAGTGAATGGAGGTTTGCTCGCAAAACGTAATCAATAAAACACAGCTTGAACTAAACTCTGCCATAAAGCCTGCAGTTCGGCACTGCACGAGGTTGCAGTTAGCGTTTTTCAAAGCCTTCTCGGTTTCACAGTTGTTCCCATATGTTCGACAAAGAGCGTTCACGAGCCGACGTGATTTATAACTCACTGAACGATAGACACAAGCTGACACTCGTAATCGTAAACAATAGATTCGACTTTCTTTTGTACATGTTTGTCAGCATATTCCTGGATGGCTGGTGCAATAAGACAACAGTCGGTCTCATGTTGGCCACTGTAACATGCTTCAACTTCCAAATCTCACAGTTATATTCAAACTACTGCTTGTGTCCCACTAATAATTCCAATGCAAATATACTTTTTTGAGGTTAGAAATGGGTTGGTCCCTCAAGTTCCGCTCTGAGTTTACCAACGTTTAGACATGCAGTCAAGTTTCGCAACCGTGGGATTTATTTGAGTCAAAAATCAGGTAGTGACCATAGCTCTGTTTGCTGCCTTGTGACTTACATGTAATAAATATTGTAATAACATGCTTCTAAATTATCTATAAAGAAGTTTTGGTACAGATCCCAGGACGCCCGGCTCCTTCAATAAGGAGTTCAGGTTCCGTCCCTCAGCGTTCGGGCAGTATGCAGATTGTTGTTCATTTTACATACTTCAGGATGCTGTAACAAAAGACGAAGCGTTAAACTCACCCTTTCATCATTTCTGGGCTGCTCTGCAGGTCTGCTGGCCCAAGCAAGAACAGGTAAAGCGTTGCACTTGTTTGCAGTGATTTTTTCTGAGTCAGTCTTTTGTACTGGATATCGAACTGAGCTCAAGAGGCGAGAAGTGGTCCAGCAGGAACAGCGGTAATGAGAGACCTGACTGAACGCAGCTTGTACCGAACAGTTCAAGGCAAGAGGCGTACGGAAATACATTATAATATTGACGTCGCCTGTAAGTACAACTTACTCTGTGATAAGAAAGCCTGGCTGAATGCGACGTGGTTACAACATATCACATTGTATTTGGTCTACGACGTCGCTGATCCTGGTTGGTCACTGAAAAGTCTTCGTGTGTTATGGTCTCTAAAGCGGTGACACTGATTACACCATTACTTAAGCTTCATGGTTTTCATTTGGTTTTAAAAACTGATTTCGACTCGCATATATTTTGTGAGAACTTAGAAAGACTACGTGGTCGCCTTTTTGAAACTGACTTGAAAATGGCTTAGCACGAAAGAAAAGTGCTCGATTTTTTTCGACTTCAGATGATTTGTTTGAAACTAAACCTTAATAGAAAATTATAAAATTTTGACATCCGGTTGGCCCAGGAAAGGAAAAACCAGTTTCTTATCCATTCTTATCCTTTGGAAAACAATTTTGAAATTCAGAAAAGACTGGCTACTGAAAATCATGATCTATGTATGAGTTATTAACAGGAAAAGCATGTATCTACGTCACACTTGTTTCACTGGCTGAGTTAAGAACTCACCTCAGAACTTCAAAAGCTGTGCAGCTTACTAAATGAGCAGTGACAAATGATGTGGCTGATTCAAAAATTTCAGGTAAACGCCTGATGGATCGATGACTACAATGCCGAAAGTGTGACATGAAAAGTGATAGCACATTACTGATGACTTTTTATTACCTCAAGTTTTTCAAAAGAATTGACAGTCAAATCTAGACAGGATGCAGGTGATTCTTGAAGTAAGATAACAAGGGAGTAAACCGAAATAAGTTTGTTGATTATTTTATCCAGTAGCTCTATAGAATAATCATCAGGACAAACTGAAGTACACGTTTTCGAGACCTTGTCATTGTGTGAACACCGTCGTCAGCCACCAGTAAATCGCTGTGCCGTCAAATAATACAAACTGCGGACCTTTCTGTAAGATTTTAGACTTTGTGACAACTTGTGGCTACCGCTTTTATTCTGCACTGTTTATTTATTGCGAGAAAGTTCTTTTCGGTGTGAATCGGTTACTTTCCAATAGGCGACAGCCCTGTCATCGACATTGTACTTAGCCTTCTGAGCTGTTACAGTGACCAGTCAGAGGTTATCATCACTGTACAAAGACAAGCAGGCTTGCTGAAAGTGTGGACATGCTGGTAAGCTTACCTATGTCCATTGTGAACGTAGGGACTCGTTAAGCCTAGCATATGTGTATCAGATAATAGACACGTCGTGTGATGTAAACACAGTGAGCGTATACTGCAGTTCTATGTGGACAAATTTGATATCTAGTGCTTGCGAAATGATGCAGAACGGTCGGTGACGATGTCTGTAGGGAAATCCAACTGGTTTTTGGAAACCAGCAACGGCGGGTACGGTCAAAATCCTGCTACTGACAAGTGGAAAGCCAACAAAAAAGATAATAATATACCGTGAAAAATTGCGTAGTTTCAGTTGTCAATGCTTACTAAGTAGAAGGATAAGTTGCTTTTTGTTGCATGAGTCTTCGAGGATAGATGGGCTATATTCGGGAACTCAGATATGAAGTTTCTAACTGCATCAAAGAAGCTGTGGTCGTTGCAAGATAAAGCCGTCCGACTGCCTTTTCTCGGATATTTAAAACCTCGAGGATAGCCTAGAATGACTCGGTCAGGTTAGCTCTGTGGTTCGGCATTCGCATTCTACCATTTTGCTTATTCATGTCAAACAAAAATCCATTTTACATCATTGTACACTCATTGTGTTTTACTATAAAACAACAACTAAATGTGTACGCAAGCACACTTTAAGTAGGGACAGGCAAATTGTTGTGGAAATTATTTTACATAATGGAGATCCTGTGTTAGCTCAGTAAAAATTGAAAATAATGAAGGTCGACGGCAAAATTCAAAGTTTTTTTTGTTGATCTGTTGATCATAACTTGCAAGAGGATAAACCGTTTCCAAAATGCAACCGAATGTTTTTATTTATTTGTTGATTCTTTTATGTATGAAGGTTCTACCAAACAGGTACCTGCTAATGGGCATGAAAAGTAGCTCATTTATGTCTGAGTTGTTGGCACAACAGTAACAAAAAGACAGCCTCAGTTCGAAACCTGTACACGCAAGAAGTGTTAGAATGCAAGGGAGAAGGTATATGGTATACAATCTCTCAGTGAATGTTGTGCGCATACACTTATTCAGATTGGGTCTGCTGAGCAGTGAAAACCACAATTCGTGCTGCGGATATGAAACGATGTTCACCTTCTCAGATCTCCACCGCGTAACAACTTCACAGGGTGGTAACCACATTCTGTCTCATTTACAAAGACGGGATTAGTTAACACAAACGAGCAGATCGGTTATTGATTTATGTGTCTGTGTCAGTTCACTTCCGAATGCTCTGATTATCAATCAAGTGTGAGTTGATTTTACTACTGAAAAATATTATGTTGCAGTACGTAGGTCGTTCTTATCTCGACCCTGTTGTTTCAAAATTGTCTCAATGTAAGCTTGTGCAACGTCAAACCGGAGGTAACTGTATTGCCGTCATCGCTTATATGAGCACTGAATTCTAAGTAAACTCAGCTCTTTTTGGGTACACATTTCGAATGTTTAGTTTATAACCCATGATCTTTTATCCTTTTCGCATACTGACATGGTATTATTGTTTGCCTTCAATACTTTTGTGATTAACCGTCTAGATCATTCCAACCTACCTATTCAGAAGACAGTTGGAACTGATTTCATCTAATCATGACCACCGCTTAGTTTTCAAGACATAAACGCTGAGGAGCAAATATCCTATTTGTGTGGTTCAGCTGTGATCACTTAAACGGTATAGAATGTGATCACTCTCCCAATGGCATCAGAAGTCTATTAAGGTCTCGAGGTCTGGATATCAAGTCATGTTGTCCCCTCTTCTTGAAGTTACCACTGCTGTGTGACTGTGTCAAATATTTACCTGAAATGGATGCTCCAGTCCACCTGCGCAGTCAAGCCATTCAGTTTCTACCCAGAATTGTACGTCTTTTTCTATCCGTGCAGTAGAGATGAAGACCAGGCTTGTAGAGTGTTACTGTAGGTTAGTAGTAGGAGACAAGATAACAGAGCATCCTGGATCATCTTTGGTTAGGCCAAACACAGAACATTTACGTTTATTGGAATAAGTTTATCCTTATCTACTAGGTAACTCAGCACAGGTTTTAAAGGAAAACTCCGGACTCATGATACCATCATTCTGCTTGAAAGAGTATGTTAATCTTTGTTCCACTAAAGGAAACACTGAAATCCAGAACTCAATAACGTGAATACTTTTTGACGACAAAATGACACAAATGATGCTAAAATTCGGAAACTATCGGATTATTTTGTCACATTAACTCATGGGGTTGGCCGTTTCAGCTTACTATCAACTGAAGTCACTCCATGTTGCAATAATGGCCGCGTTCAAGCAGTTAAAACCTTACTTATATATATATATATATATATATATTCAATGCGAGCACATCGAAACTTTTATCTTGAATTCTGGAATAAAACTGCTGATTGGTGGCTGAAACAACGTGCTTGCTGAAGGGGTGCGTAAAGTGCGGTGCCAATGTTTGACACGCAAACTGAAAACTGACAGTGCAAGTTTTGCGTGAAGGATAAATTAAAAAGTTCCAATTTATTTGTCGTGCATAGTAGCCGAATTTGTTTGCATTCTTCTATGAAAATGTCTTATCGTCGAAACACAACATTTTTGAGGGAGTCGTTATCAGCCTCAAGAGCCTGGACCATCAAAACTAAAACCGTTCTGTTTACCAAAGGTTTCCATATATCTCAAGTTGAACATCACCTACAATTGATCGCAGCTGTCGCATCCCCACAGACTTTCCATATATATTAATTGCTATTTACTGTAAACCGTGCTAAATATGCACAGGACTGAAAAGACTTGTTATTTCCATCTTTTGAGAATTTGGTCAGGGAAAACAATTTCTTTTGCATGAGACATCCGAAAAAGTGCATTACACAGGTCAGCCACAACTCCGAAATCACGTCATCCTGTTTGTTGACAACCGATGGAACCATTCGCAATCAGACGAAATTGGGCTGTGCATCCATTATTGTTGGCCGAACACAAAAATGACCCTGTGAGACATTTACTGACGCTACACATCGACCTTCTGAGACATCCCTGTAAAAATTAAGCCAATGCTTATTCTCCAACGATCCAACCATTGCTCTCCGTAATATGAAGAACTTACAGACGTTCTGCTTTCGCTGACTGCCTCCGTTTAAAGTCAGGATGTTGCCTCATTCACCCCCGAAATATCTATTAATCAACGTTGCACACAACTCCAGGTTTTTTGTTAACCGCTCAGTTGACAAGTGCTTAAGTGACAGAATGGCTTTTGAACGAGTATTTAGCTAGGACGTTGAGTGTGCATGTGCTTGGGTGAAGAAGACTGTGCATGCCGATTGTTTGGTCTCACGATTATAATGCGATATGGAATAAACTTCCACTACCGCTGTGTGGAATGACTATGTAACTGAAGGTTAAAACTGCATACTCCACGACATTCCGTAGCACAGTTTCCAGTAGTATTTCAGGTAGTCTTATGGTTCGTTGCAGAGCCTGATATGTAACGGCATTTAGGCTTGACCCGAATGATTTGAGCGCACCCTGCACATACCGGTAGGGGATGTAACAGAAGTTTAAGTGTCCGAAAGGAAGTTGTGTCTACCAATTTTTGTGATATAAAGTTATATTCACTGGGTGTGAATTAACTATGCTGATCAACCGTCTTAACCAGTAGTCACCAATATCGACCCAGATTTCATCTACAGTCAGTTGTGGTCGGGTAATCGGTCATGTGATCTCGACTGTACACGCAAACTGCTTACATCGTTTGATCTTGTCGGCAGACCGACATCTAGATTGACTATGCACGCAATTTCAGACCACAGTCATAATGACTGACCTACGTGAGTGGTACAAAGAATTCTACTTCGAAGTGTGTTCACTTTACCTACCTGTTGTACAAGTATACTTTCTTACTGCTATCGTTTTCAGTATCAAAATCCATTCTGCTTTAAAAAGTGTAGATCCACTTAAACGATTACGATTAATACGATCTGGATCGAACAAATTACTGCTTGCATAACTGATCAGTGCAGTTAGAAACTAACTGGGAATATTGAACATACTAAAAAGGATTGAGCATTTGTGGTACTGATTTAAACTTCACTAATTAGTACCCCTACTCAGTTAACGAGAACTAACAATACATTAAAATACATTAAAATACCTATTGTTGTCCGACATTTCAGAACATTTCCAATCGCTTTAATTTACTGTGTAATTTTGACTCTGCACATCTACCACATTTCTTCTAGATCACTTTTTTGTATGCGCCACAATATCATTGCATTGTACCTAATTTAGGAAACCCAAATCAACCGGTTCTATTTCCGATAAGGTGTAAGCAATGGGAAACTGGAGCTTCAACTGATATGATCAAAACAACGTAATACAAATTCTCTGACATTTTTCAGTCAGTGAAGTTAAGCACTTGTTTATGCAACTCTAAATATGTCCAGCACCAACAGAAAAGAATTACGTTAATCAATAGGAAATCGACCCGGAAGATATGCAGTTCAGTTTTATACCATCAGAAATAACATAAAAGTCTACACTGTTATGCACTAAATTACTTGAAGTTTACCAGAGTTCAGAATTCACTGATGTTTTGACGTGGCAAGTAGTCACGAAACTATGGTGAGTTTGACTGCGTGCATGCGGGAGACTGTGTAGGTAGCTTGTTTCAGGATTTGACAATGACTGGGAAAAGTCTGGAAATAAAATATGTAATCATTCAAAATTTAGTCAGTAAAATCAATGGTCAAATGTGCAAACTTAATGCGATTTGAAAACGGAGCTGCGGTAAGCGGAAATTGTTTTCAAATGAACTAGATAATAATCGGGCCTGGTAGTTGTCTTGGATACAATCGTGAACTGGAAAGGTCAATGCATATTACGGCGTGAATCAACTCCAGGTACTTGAATGATAATGGATTGGAAATGGTTAAAAACTCAATGTGTAACTCCGGAAGATGTTTCGCGAATTTTGAAATAGTCCTCCACTATTTCAATCTACCAAACCTCCTATTCGCAAATGGTTCCACAATGTGGCGGAACACATAACTATAGTGTTTACCAAAAAGCATGAAATATTGTCTAATCTGAACCAGAAAACGTCTTGTTCGCAAATCAAGTCACATCATGCACGATATAACTTGAACACTACTCACAGGTGGGTGACACTTTCGTTCTTAAGATGATGTTCATGTCAACACTCTCTGGAAAAATGGACTGAGGTTAAACTACGCTCGTTGGTTAGAGTACATTGCCAGTGGGCATTTTTATCTCGAAGTGGTCTTCACCTTCAGTTCTTTTGAATTCAAAGTGACTGTGCCGACCATTGCACCATATTCCCCATCCTATGGTGGTATGGATATGTATCATCAACGAACTCTAACGAGCACAACATTCCCGTCTAAAAGAATTTCTCCGAAATGAACTCTGTTCAATGCAAGTCAGCAAAAAACTCTAACTACTGTTAACTTTACGGTGTATCCTGTACTAGATAACACATGATCAAGATAGCAATAACTAATCCTACAAACGCCTTTCCAATATTGGTTTAAACGAATAACTGATTCTGTTGATGGTGCGGTGAACAAGCAAAGCCCAAGCTAAAGTCCACATATGATGAACACACTACTGATGACGGGTAAACAATGTTAAAGTTGCAGGAAGCAGTCACACGATTTTATTCTCAGAGAAGCAAGATGTGCTGTAGTATATCTTCGACTGCACGAGATTTGAATCTGCTCGCGCAATCGAAATGCTGTATGTTATCAATGATAAAGTCTGAGTCAAACCTCGGTACTGGCAATCAAGTTGGTTGCAGATTTGACTACTAACGCAAATTCACTAGACTTTGGACGTCGAGAACGTACAACCTAAAAGAAGATGCATTTACCATTTGTGTCGAGTGACTTGTTCCAAATTGAAGTCTGGTTCTGCTTAAATCAGACGCACTAAACAACAAGTCCGCCAAGCCAGGCGCATTCGTAAACGGACAAGCCAATGTGCCAGTGCAAAGTGCAATCTCACAGTTGACCTATTCCAGGACAACAGTGTTTTAGTGATTCACCTGAGGAACGTGAAACGTGACGGACGAGTTGCTTGCAAGTAGGAACAACAATGCGTGCACAAGTCGGTCGTGATTTCCTTGGTGCATTGCAAAATGTGACCACCATACTGGCTTTAGAGGTGGTTGTTGGTGTAGTCGGGACGAACTTTCACACTATACTGCTCGTAGGTAGTCAAGCAGAAGCACGTAATAATGTTTTGCAGTAATCGGTAGAAAACATGAGAAAGAACATTGGGCTGCACTCAGGAAGGAAGTGGTCTGTCTCATACATGAACTTGGCATTAGTAGCCGTGATCTTCTGGAATTATTGTTTCTTAGCAACAAGTGTTCAGGTCTGAAGCAGTGTTGGAACACACACCACACATGTCGATTTTCTGAATAAACAATCCTTTTGCCCCTCACGTTCTTGACTGTCAGCGCTGGTTTAGTTGATAAGCATTAAGTGTTCAACTTCATAATGTCTCACGAATATCAAGTTTAGTGTAAGACCAGTAGTGGAACTCGAGTTGATAATACCGTCACTGTATCAACAATAATAATAAGAATCATTAAAATTAAAAATGACCTACAGGGGTTGAATTAACTTCAAAATAAAACGAGACTTACGGTTCCTTGTTATTTCAGTTTTATACACAAGCCGTTTTGAACCATTCTGTTATCTCAATGTTGTAACATTAAATTCCACCTATTGTGATTTCAGATTATACAGCTGCACATTCAGTGAGTCAGTTTAGCATTCATTAAAAGTTTGACTATATAAAGATTCGCTGGAGTATAGTATATCTGGAGGCTGAGGTACAGATGTTCGTGTATTGAATATAATACATGGTTGAATAAAACGTCCGTTAGGCTTGAGAATATAGGAGACTTGTTATCTCCCAGAAGTTTGTTGACAAACTACTCGCATGTTCTTACATAAAATATGTTCAACAGTTCGTTACTGTTCTTTATATTACTAAGACAAGCTGCGGGAAAATATGACTCCACCGGGAGGTTGTAAACCTCAGGGTACAATAAAATATGCTGTGGATTGGTGAAACCTTATTTAAAAAAGAAAACACATAAGTGACGTAAACTCTAACTTTGTTGGATGCATCACTGGTAAATAGAAACTAATATACATTACGGCGTATAGTGAGTGAAAAACACATGAACGAATCATATTTCTGAATGATTTGAGCCTAGCTAAGTCAAACCGTGTGCCAAGCCTACAGTTGTTTATACTTACTGAAGTAAGCAGATGAAAATAAACATTCATACATTTTGAAATATTTATAGTCGAGTTATGATTGTCGCGTCATCTGTTCGAGATTGACAAACTGTATTGCAATAGCTTGTGCTAGAAGCGTCAGAAATTGGTGCCAGTAATATCCTGAGATCTAGGGTAGCCCTAGAACTGGTACGTGGATTTACACATTCCCCACAAGTAATGAGAAGAGATCGTACTGATTACAATGAATAATTGATAATTATCTTACAAAAACCCACAGCTGTAGAGGCACATCAGTTTCATAGGAATCAGGGTCCACCGTTGGTTGACAGAAACCATATATGTAATTTAGCGGAGTGTAATTTGATTGGTCCGATACCGAGCGGAGAACCAGACAAATGGTTAGAGAAATAACAACGGAGTTGCGTTTAGTCACAGCACTTTATCTCAAAAGGACGTTAAACTGATCTGCTGTCAGGCTTTCTTTTTTGTCAGGATGTAGATGGACGGTGAATCTAATAGATTTTCACCACAATACCCCCAAAATAACGATGTCAGCTTACCTGAGGCCTACAGTCCATTTAAATAGTGACAATTCGTTCATATAGATTGAGGAAAGGTTTTCATGATGATCCCGTAGGAAATAATGAAACTATCTGACACGTGAAAGGATACAGTTTGTTGCAGCACGTTAAGTATGGTTTTCGCCGTTTGAATGACATTTTAGATATATCAAACTTCTTCAGATATCAAAATCTGCGAAAGGTAAAGCAAACATCGAGCTAGCGATGTTTGAGCACGACTCTAAATGAGCATTCCAGTAAATAAGTGTTTTTGAAATCCCCCTCCTACACCTATTCCTATTTCATGTTCTTCATGATATTACGACGTGTTTCGTTATAACGTCAGACATTTGCTTTCAACTTCCAAGACTTTAAATGTGGACGTTCATGGTTCCGAAAATGCAGTCCCATGTGATGCGGTGTCTGACTTTCTACTTACATAAGTTAATTCACCCTACTGACAAAAGTATGCACATCAAGATGTAAAGACTGACTAAAGGATTTTTTGAGCCGAAGGAGAATTTCACTACTCTGTTCATTAACTATCAAACCAACAGGATTGATGGAAATGGGTGTGGTGAATTTTATGGGGTTGGTTGACTCAAGTGTATCTAATGTGCACCTTACTTGTTGTGCCTTTCAAGTAAAAAAACACTCTAGACCATCTGATCTGAAATCAAGTTACTGAACTTGATGAACTTTTTTATACTTAACGAAAATTTGATCTAAATTCATTTCATTGTCTCATACGCATTACTTCTGAGCCACACAAAGCTTGCATAATACACTCACTACACTGTTCACTCGTTGTAAAGATAACATAAACGATTATGTTATCGCTCAAGAAGACTATGGTTTGGTGCTAAAACTTTGCCACAATGGCTCATTGCATAAACTGAAATGTAGTCGAAGTATAAGGGTATTAACATTCACAATCAATGGACTGTGGGTTTAAGAACAAACTACAATAATTCATCTTGAAACATATCACCGGACAAAACTTGCAAAACATTAAATACTTTCAGGGGAACAGGTGATTAGAATTGTTATTTTTAACGTCTACTCACCAGGTCGATTTTATTGCCAAAATGATCAAATATAAAGACCCCCACGACAAAATTCAAGGTCACCGCAATGTTTTTGTTGAGATTTGTTGCGCCATTTTAACTAATCGATAACTTGTGACGTTAAGTTTTTCTAAACCATATCAACCCCGGAAACTGAGTTTTACTTAAGTGTTTTCAAACCTCAACTAAAAGTGAACTGTCGGTAGTTGTGAAATTTATCTTGACAATTTAGGACAATCCATTCATTGTTAAACAATCAAAAATTTTAGTAACGTCGATTCAAATGGGCGGACACTAAACGTGAAAGAAAAAAGCCGAAGTAATTGGGATTCTTATGGTTGTGTTAGCAGAAACTGCAAAACAATACTATTAATAGGGCTTAGTAACACAGCTATGATCATTAGTGCATGTTAACAATACCTGACGGCGCAAAATTCAATGAAAATTTAATACTAGAGGTAAAAAAAGAAGAAAACGTAAAATGACAACCTCTGAGCACTGCAACAATGGGAAAGGTTATCACAACTGTCAACTGCATTTAGCAAAAGATAGATAATTTTATACCTAATATCTTGAGATTGAATAGTCCAATTTTTCATTGTGTTAGATTGATCCCTCAGCAACATTATTGTTGTCACTCACTTCTTCCACACACTATCTGTCTAACACTCTAATAGTTTATTCTTTCATTACCCATAACTGTATATATGATCCTGATATATCGGCGCACTTGTTTGTGTGGTCGCGTGTAACTCACACTGATCGTGATATTTGACTAAATCCCAGTTTGCATTAAAGAACGACATGTCAAGCCACGCGTAATCACAACATACTGCAAGGATTCTGTCTTGTCCCAAAGTTTTGATTGAGACCAGCAATAATACAGTAATCTATGGTATGCACGCTAGGAGTCACATTAACTGACTTCCTTCCTCCGTCATATATCTCTTCATGCATAACCTCCTAGTGAGTTCGTATGGTGCTTTCGCGCAATTGTGCAGTTTATCAGTATGCCACTAGTCTGAGGAGCATCCGCACAGTTCAGATTACCAATATTCCATATCCTGTCTCCTGTTGTTTACTTTCATACAGAAGCAGTAAACTGCTCACCTCCACGTAACATAGTATATACTCAACTTTATCACAAACCCAGTGAATTTCAAAAATGTCGTGTGCGTCTACTTCTTTACTCAAAATAAAATTCGCGTCACCCACAAGTCTCTGAACTATTTCAGTCCATTCCGTTCTGTACTTCATTTATAATCAAACTATGTGCCGGTGTATTCAGACTATGCAAAATGATATGACGGGTAATATCGTACGAGCCAAGTTTTCTGATTTTCTTGTCAAAGCTCGTAAAAAGAATTAGTCTTTTCCAATATAACCCGAACCGTTTAACATAGGGATCATAATTGTAGGACTACAATAGGTGCTTAGAATACAATACGTGAGCGACGAGCTACAGTCGGGCTAATTCAGCTTGCCAAGAACTTTTGTCCATGAATCTTTATACGGAGTTTTGAGTAGCCTATTTTCTGTTGCTAAAGTTTTGCTTGGTATTTGAATTCAGTACCGCGATGTAGGTTCAAAGTAAAAAAAATCCACGTAGCTTATGCTTCCTTATCTTTACAATGAAGGAACTAAAATTTCATGTTGAACACCACCCACAATTGATCGCAGCTGTCACATTCCCATAGACTTTCCAGTCGGCCCCTTTCGAAAAGCAGAAGCACTAGACTCGAGTTTCGCTCTCATTAGAGCTCGTCAGTAGTGCATATCCTCGTCACTGTCGGGACTTGAACCACAGACATGCTGTTCATGAGGCAACCGTGTTTACCACTGCGCCATTGACCTCACATTAGGCATGATCGGATTATCATATTGTAGTGGACTGTCAGGCAGGTGGTACGAGCATTCCAACTCTCGGTGGAATACCTCAACACAGAGGAGGTGCGTTCGAAAACCCACTGCGAGTGGATGGAGAACGGCGTGGGCGACCGGATGAGTCATTGCTCAACCGGATCGGATCAACGGGCGAGACGTGGCAGCCGAAATAGTATGGATGACCAAATTGAAAGCCTGATTATTCCAACACTCTCAGGAATATCTCGGCACGGATGTGGAGTACGGTCAAAGCCCACAGTGGATGGACGGAGGCCAGCACGAGCTCGAAGAAATCGGATCAACGGACGAGGAATAGAAGGCGCCAATCACACACCTAAACTGGGTAGAAGTGCACACGACGTGTGAGCGGAAACCAGGGGGTGTTGTGGACTGGAATTGTGATTCAAAATCGCGAGCGCACCTGTGGCATGGTAACTAGCGCGTTGGACAATAGAGATTGTGCTTTACTGAACGCCTTTTCGCTACAATATGTGGACACTCAACCACTTTCGCTTGTGAGTAATGATCAGGTTGCCCGATCGCCTCGAGAGGAGACACAATTGCTGTCTGTTAACTCCAATCGATAACCCCGCGATTAGGAGTTTCGAGACGATCGGGCAACCTGAGCATTACTCACAAGTGAAAGTGGTTGAGCGTTCGCATATAATAATTCGGTCGTGCCTAATGTGAGGTCAGTGGCGCAGTGGTGAATACGGTTGCCTCATGAACAGCATGTCTGTGGTTCGAGTCCCGGCAGTGGCGAGGATATGCACTACTGACGAGCTCTAATGAGAGCGAAACTCGAGTCTAGTGCTTCTTTTCAAAATGGGCCGACTGGAAAGTCTATGGGATAGGTGATGTTCAACTGGAAATTAAAAAACAAATCCCCTACTACTCATCAGTGAACTAAAATTTACTTAACGTTTTTGACTGTAAACAAGAAGTAAATGTATGCAATTTCCAAAATACGTGAAGGAAATTTCTGGTATGTGGTCAAGCCAACAACGTAAGCAGCACCTCAATTAGGACAAATTTTGACAGATATGTAGCGCTCTTAAGAATTGCCTTGGGAGTTTATAGTGCTAGATGTGTTTAACTTATGTGCTCACTTTATGGAGCATTGAAATGTTGAAGATGTAGAGTTTTGGACAATAATGTTCAGTATGCTGAACTCTTGATTTTAGAGCATTTCCGTCTACATACTTTCCTATCTATTTCACACTCTCCAGTTTTGGAGGATGGTATCAGACTTTTACCGTCTAGTGCACTGATGTGCTTTACATGATGAGGTAGTGTGTGGAACATTACTTGAGTGATGATCTGTCGTCGAATGATGTACTTGTGATAAAGTTGAAATTGATGTAATATCTCGGAAGCATGAACTCTTAGTGAGCTCCAAGATTACTAACAGTCCATCGTTGCGTACTCCAGGGAGTCTAGTATCTTCTCAGACAAGAACCAAAGCCACGTTTGTTAGCTTCCTCAAATGACGGTCTAGAAGAAATCACAAATTCGTTTTCAAGGATTTAGTCTCATTTATGCTTTAAACCAGAGCATTTTGTGTTTATCGTGCGGTCGTTCAGGACACGTTTGTCTACCGTGATGGTTGCATTGATAACACTGAGGTAGTAGTAGACATAAGTTTTAGTCGTAAGTATGCATGACTACATTTACTCATGCTGAAAAATCATGTATCTGTTTGTGCGCCGGCAGTTAGAACAATTCAAGCCCGACTGTTGAAAATAGTAGTGGGTTTGCTAACTTGGGCTTATGGCTTAAACTTTCATGTGTTTGACGATTTTGGTATTCGGTTTGCTAACGTTTCATCATCATTCGACATGAAAACAATAACGTCCGCTTGTCAAAACATATATATCTCAGATTGTTTAGGTCTATCCTATGCAGACCTGCGGATGCTGTCATTCCGCCTGTTGATGAAACGCTTGAAATATAAATACAAGGCCCGGCGAACAACTGGACATTCAAACAGGTCTATTTTTAAAGTTTCCATAAATTTTTATCAGGCCAAAAGTCATCGATTTTTTCTTACAATAATAGTATTAATAGTAATGACAACAATGACGAAAATCTCACGTATTTTTATGAAAACAGAACGGTACAGTCTTCTCTGTCTTTTTTCTGTTCACAGCCACATGCATTTCACTGATGAAAAAATTCTTCTTCGTGAAAAAATTTTCACTCTTCGGATTCATTGCATTCCCATTCAACGCATTCAACACTTCAGTTTGCATTTCTTCCTTAAGTCGGCTACATCAAGAAACTAAACTGATTTTCTGTTCCGACTGGGATGAGAACTGAACCAACTTCTATTTTGACTTTGTAACACAGAGATTTTACTGCATCGCCTTTATTCTACACTTCGTTCACTTCGATCAATATTGCATTTTCTTATCGCATTGAGAACACCCATAACATTATGACCTACGAAGCATTTGGAGACTGGTCACCTGAACACTTGGCCTCCACTCTGTGGACACCCCCGTCTTTGACAATGTCCGACACGCAAGCACGTTCGTTCGAAATCTTCGATTCAACCATCCTTACATCGGAGACCAAATCTAAGAAAAGGTCAAGCTGCAGACAGTTGATCACTACTCAGATGATGGATATTCATGCAAGTTTCTCAGAGTTGTTTGCTGAGACGTCATTTAAGCAGACATTAATTGTTAACCTGCATGAACCATTGAAATATTTCATCGATTGAAGTGCCACAAAATGAATAGATTCTTGTCCACCCGGTCTATCAATCCTCCTGCTTCCTTAAGTTGTTGTCAGTCTGTTTACTAGTGGAAGAGGTGTGATTGTGAAAAGTCAGGGTTTCGGCTGGATTCGAAACAGCGACAGAAGCAACAACGCGACAAGCGCTCTACCAACTGAGCCACTAGACCACGAAGAGAGTTCGGAAATTTTACACTTGGACTGAGTTACCCACCCGTCTCACTGTCTTATATTGAATTTAGTTATTTGCGTACGACTAACTAAGTAACACTTACTGACAAAATTCACGAGTAGCCCACTGATAACGTGATTCTTTGTTTCACCGATTATAGATGAACACTGGACAACACAAGATCACTGTAGATTTTGCTCAGTTTGGTCAAATCAGTCGTTCACTGTTATGTACTGATCATGAGGTTGAAGTAGTGACATCGTAGGCAAATGAAACATTAGCATGTGCTTTCAAGTGAAGTCAGTTTTAGAATATGAAAAAATCAACAGATAAAAGTGATTTCTAGTTTGCTACCGATAAAGTTGACACTCAAAACAAAACGATTGGATGGGTCTAGTCTTTGGAAAGCTGTATTCGTTTAGTAAAGTAGCCCAAGGAAAACAAGACACAACGTACTCCTTTTGTGAACTATGATAACACGGATTGTAGATGTTTATTGATGAAACTTTCCTTGAAATACATGAGTAGTTTTGTGGTTGTTGTTAGTCATCAGCAGTGTTCGCTTGAAGTAGCTTGACCACGGTTCCTTTCAAAGAGACATATGAAGATTCCACTCACAACTGACCAAATTTATCTAGCATTCACGAATCAATACAAGACCAATGAAACTGTATCACCAGATCAGTTGAATGGTTGTTTAGTGAACATCTCTCCAGTACCACATTCTGCATGCTCGTAACTCTGAACATTGTGCTATTTCCCGCTGTTTTAGCTCCCCAATTTGAGAAACTCTGTGAGTTTTTCTGGAAACCAACCACAGCATTGGAACCATTTAGTGGACAGCGATATGAAGAGATCTAATTTCTTTCAACAGTTCCCTATTCCGAACACAAGTTCATCTGAGTCCATGAAAGTGAGAGATCCCTCAGATACACACTCTGCTTTCACAAATCAACACAGTATGACGTTCCGTCCGTCATCTCTTCGTCAACCCGAAGCACCAACAAAATTTACCGCCCCTTGTTGGGGAACACCGCAGTTTTTGCACGAAAACACGTTACCATTACAGTCCAATGCACTCGCGGTCAGTGACTGTGTCTCGTCCGGCTTAAATCAGATGAATTCCACAAATCGCAGTGACTACATAGTCGACTTTTCACCAACCTGTTCAAACCGGGTGGCGTAAGTTCACTTGTGTTTTCCGGCTATTAGTATCTCTTGTTTCGCCACAGCTGTTTCTAGCACTACGAGATAATAGCAGACACGTAGTAAGTAGTATACTAGGCAATTTAGCTCAAATTTGTCAGTCATTTCAAAATTGTAAAATAGACACCTAGAAGTTGTGTATGTTGTACGCTTCAAGTTAAAAATTGATATTGATTCAATGGTTTTATTCTCATTAAAGCTTGTCAGTAGTGCATATCATCGCCATTGCCGGGACTTGAACCACGGACACGCTGTTCATGAGCAGGCAACCGTGTTTACCACTGCGCCATTGACCTCACATTAGGCACGACAGAATTATTATATGCGTACGCTCAACCACTTTTGCTTGTGAGTAATCATCAGGTTGCCCGATCGTCTCAAAATGGAGACACAGTTACTGTCTGTTAACTCCAATCGATGACCCCTCAACTAGGACTTCTCACCCAAGTTAAAATCACTCGAGTCTAGTGCTTCTGCTGTTCGAAAGGGGCCGACTGGAAAGTCTATGAGAATGCGACAACTGTGATGAATTGTGGGTGATGTTCAAACTATATTATACGCGAACCTTAATCTTCAGATTGCAAAGACCAAACCAAGCGAAGACATACTTACATTCTTGACCATTATAAGTATGAACCAGGTTCGTCCAAGAGACCTATGGCCACTTTTGGACGATGTAAATAAGGGAGGAAAACTTCTGCTTCCGGCAAGTCAATCGAAAGGTTGATAATACCATATATGTACATGGATAGCACGCCCATGTCCACTATAAATGCCTGACCCACGTGAAACTGATCAGCCATTAGTGCCTGCTTCCTCGTGATGAGTTTACCTGTGAGTGCCGCTCGCAATGTGATCGCAATGTGATCACTTAAAACCGGTTGTTGTTGTTTTCGCCAGTCGCATGTCTGAGAACAATGATAGTGTACGCTAAATGAAACTCCGCTCTGGGCAGACAGGACAGAAGTGTTCAGCGTTTGAAATACTATACCGCTCAAGTATTTCGACCACATACACGCTCAGAGTTTTGTCGAACATTTAACAGATTGAAAGATAAATCACGTTTATTCTGAGGCCATGGGCATTTCCAACTGTTACCGATACCTGCATACCAATGAACTTTTACTGCTGTAAATGTTCTTGATGCAATATTGTTTGAAAGTTAACACATTCCTAAAGACCAGTTTGGCCACCTTCCTCAGCTGTGGGTTGCCAACTTAACCTTGGGCGAATCAGCATCTCTGATTCAGTAATATCTTTTCATCTAAGAAAAAACACCGTTCACGTTTATTATTCGATCAAGATCAGTGGTAATCAGGGGTTAATCCGTGAAGGATACCACGGGAATCGTTAAATTTTACTACGAACATAGCTGTTTACAGCCTTTACATTTAGATAAATCCACTGTTCCTCCACTTTGAAATAAACAGCTTCGTTTTTATTGGAGCTGATCAGTAGTATGTGTCTTTTTTATTAGAGATGTTTATCCTGTTCCTGTGAGTGTCAAGTGACCGTTGTTAATCCTTACACCATCAAGCTAACCGGTTCATTATAATTACACTTTCAGTAATATTTGTGTGAGTAACGTTCAGGTAGCATAGTCAGTGCGAATAGTCCATTCTTGATCACATTCACAGACAATCCTATAATCAGGATGTCTCATTTGAAATAAGATAGGCTGGACATTGAAATATGATTTCCTGATTGTTTACTGTACGATGAACAGTAAGGCGACTACCACATTTACTTCAACATCACGAAGGTCAAAGTTCAAGGTTTACTCCTAATAAAGAACTGTGCTACTGATTTAGTCAACTCTGAGCCAGTTTAAACCTGTATATGTATGGGAAAGTTGCCATCACCTGTCAGAACTGTTCAGTCTGGAGTAAACAATGCTCACAAACCTCAGTAAGCAGTTATTTCAATTCGATTAACGGTCAAACTAACGCCACAAACGCTTACCAAAGTTTTTTGATTCATATAGTGAGGAGACAAAGGATCCAGATCACAAGTTCTAATTGCGAATAAAACCGACTGTAATTGCATATTAGGGAATTCGGCAAATCGTTTTTTACTATCAAACTCGGTATTAGCGCCAGGTAGATTTCAGCAGCATCTTTTGAGTTCGTTAAAGCTGTTTAGCCAAACTTCGATAACACAACCATCTCTCTCCAATGGTTCCACGCTTACCGAGTAAAACATCAGAACATACCGTCTTTTCAACACCATTAAGAATACCCAGTGGTTCGTCAAAACGAGTCTGCGTCAAAGATGTGAAAGGAGTTCAGTCTTCACTGTGGCTGTTTATGGACAGCATGAGCATGTTGCAATGTCGACTACATATGCTTCGACTGCTCGCCATCATCATCATCGCAACAGCCATGAGTCTGACCAAAGAGTACGGTGGCTCGAGCCACCTTCACCACGAAAATGACGTGCAATATCTCGGGGGAAGAAGGTTTATTGATAAGGTTACAGAGCAATACTAGTAACAATAATGTTAGTACTAATAATAAATGAAGACTAGGCGGAAGAGCTAGAAGTGGTATGGATACAGGTACACCACTGACTGAGACACAGCCATCTCGGATAGTGTCTCTAACCAGCGATTTCACTGATCACTAGGACCCCAACCAGGCGGAAGAAACCCACCCACTTTACTGAATTGAACAGTCAGCGTCATCATATTTGGTGACCACACTGTTACTTGACCACCACGCGGTTTTTACCCAACTGTTGATGATCTCAGTATATGGAGCCCGGTACGGTAAATGCTCAGCTGGCATGCAGAGTACGACACCCAACCATCGTAGGCTGTGCAACGTGAGTAGTTGACCAACTGATTGCACATCCCGAGCGTCCCGGAATAAGCGCCAGCAAACGGTCGTGTTGCTCATGCGGTCGTTTCACTTAATGTGAACTAACTAGCAGAGGCAACGATGATCAAACACAACAAGCCTTGTGACATCTTCGTTGCAAACAGTCCATGTTTCCGAACCATAAAGCAAAGCTAAATGTATGTAAGCAATGGGTATCCTTCGTTTTAACGGCAACCGAACACTTTTTCGACGCCACGGGTGACGCGGTTTGGCAAAGACAACACCTATATTTGCTATCCTAACTAACATCTCATCAACAGTATTGCAGGCTGGCGAGATATTTCTACCCAGTCAGGTCAAAGGATAGCAGCCTGACGAAAAGCGGACTCACTCATAGGATTGTATGTCGCACCAATGACCGCACAAGAATACTCACATAGTGAGTCACTTTCCTATGAGCATACTAACGCGTCAAAGCGCGGGAAAAAATCAAATGTTTCTGCTGGCGAGCGTTGACTGACAACTCGAACGAGACGTTGAAGTTTATATCTTGTCCTTTATACAGACGCAGTGTAAAAAGGTAGGCTCAAGCAGCTCACCAAAACTTTGGCTCGCCAATTTTCGCATGCTGTTGTATGATGTACAGTCGACTAGCTGATCCATTCGTGCTATGTATATGGTTGTCTGAGGAACTCCCAATAGATCTACACCACTGACAATTGAGGTGGCAACCAGGACACACCCATTCAATCAACTGATCAAAAAGACGTTATGTAATTGACATTTTATTTTAAAGTAGCGTAGTGCGTAAATTCAATGTGAGGTTTCGACCATGCATAGTGTCAGTAGAACGCAGGTGTACGGTGTGAGTTGCGATAAGAATAACATCGTCAACGCCCAGAGCGAGGAAAGCAGTAGAGTTCAAAAACTGTGAACTCTGTCGTTATAAATGTCGATTTCACATGAATTCAACGGATTAGGTTTGTAACTATTTATATTGCTAGTTCAGCTTGTTACAATTTAAACCACTACATTGCTGAAGATAAATCCCCGAACCTTCGCTACTGATTCAAACCATGCTTAGTTGGTTCAATGAGTAACTTCAATCTAACTTAGAAGTCCTGATCAGAGAGTTATCGATTGGATAGAACAGAGTGATTCTGTTCGTTCTCCTTTCGAAATGATCGGACAAGCTGAACACTATTCATACAAGCTTGTGGCTGAGCTTTAGGACTTGATTATTCGATTATGCCTATTATGAGGTTGCTGGTGTTGTTTTTAACGCGCTAGTCTCACAAGCACGAGGATCAGAGTGCAAACTCCGATCGGGACAAGGATATGCACTACTGATGAGCAGGGATAAGGGCGAAAGTCGTGTCTAGTGCTTCCTTTCGAAATGGGCTAGCCGAAGGGCTTACCTGGATACGAAGGCTGCTATTAAGTATGGGTGGTATTCACTTTTAAAATAAAATACTCCATGGTATCAATCCGATGACTATGGCAATTTTAAGAATGAATGGTTATCAATCAACATGTTTTATCAGTGTACTTGTCAAAAACCATTTTCCGAATGCAACTGTATGATCTACACTTTTATCACATATTGTACTCGCGTATGTTTCTATGGCTAGCTTCAATGAGCAGATACGAACAGAAAAGTTACAATGCTCAAAAAATATTCTACTTAGGAACGGTAGTGAGCTATATACTGTCGAAAATGTGACAATTATGCGAGAAAAAATCATTACAAACGTAGTTTCACTTGTACGTAATGAATAACCGCACTTAAATTTCATACACTTCTAGTGCCGCCTGAGGTCCATTGTTTTTTATGATGGTTGCGTTGATTTGAGGATACAACCGACAAATGAGATTTACTCTGAAGTTTATACATCTCTATAATAACGCCATTTGATCGGTGACGTGAAATGGAAGTGAAGGCAGTAACTTGATCAAGCTGTTATCGTTTCATCAAATTATGACTGGTCAGGGACAACATCGACAACTAGTTTCTTCGTGTAAATGTGACATCATCCGTTCGCGTAAACTGCTGCTTGGCACACCACAGAATGATCACTGCAACCTTATCTTTTAACTGACTTCCAGTCATTCATGTGCAGAAAATTCAGCATTTATATTGGCCTTCATAGGGTACCCTTGATTTGTCCTAGTAAGGTATTTTGTATCTCATACAATGTAGTAGAACCTGAACTGTACTCCACATAATGTACGAAAAACTACACTACATTCTTCGAAGAGGACGTACAAAGGATACTGATGAGCTAGTTGACATGTAGCACCAAGTTTAAGAAAAACAGGATGATGAATGAAACAGAATAGTTATTGAAATTCATTAGCATCCCGCTAAACAAAGTTGGTGGTCAATTTGGAAATACCTCGTACAAGGTGGAATACTAGCATTACCACAGTAGTTTCATTGTTATTGAGCACCCCCGTCAAGCAAAACGTGCTCCCCTAGTATCGTCCTCTCTTGGTGCAGACAAGAGATACTGGAAGACTAGTGCGATCAGAATGACTACAATATCTTGGATAGCATAACGTTAATTTGTACCAGTGAAATGGGTAGACGCCGAAAATTATTGCTGACAGAAAATATTACATTAAACGATCATACCTGTACGAAAACAAACAATAACGCGACACGCTTTGATTTAAGGACAAACTTCACATAATGACTAGGTGAACTGTGTACACAAATAAGTTTTCCTTAATTGTTTTCTCACAAGACAACTTGTGAGTTCTTCTGAATTAAGGAGTGAAAACTAAATAGCAGAATCTCCAAACAAGTGTCTAGAATAAAACAAAAATCTGATCACTTATGAAAGTGGTAGGATTGGGAAGACAAGCGATGGAAAAATGTTGACCTTTAAAAGCGATAAAATCAACCAGCAGCAGGAACAGTTCAACAAACCAAATAAGTGAATGTACAACTGCATGTGGATAAAGCCTAAGAATTTAGATCCAGTAGGATGTGTGAATTGTTTAGAACCCGTTGTGTGTATTAATTTAATGACTACCACGTTATTGATTTTGGATAGACATGATTATCACACTCAAAATTTTGGCTTTCATTCACTTCTCAGTCAGCTGCAAGTAACGTTTCTCCCAGCCGAAGCAAACGCAGAAGAAAAGGAGGCCAAGTTTGGAAAAATGGCAAAAGTGAGTTGATTTTCCTCACCCCTCCTCACACACACACACACATACCCATACCTCATTTAATTCTCTCCTCGGGGAATCGGAACCCGGATTCATTTCAACTAGAATGTATGGACCAACTGGCAATTTGAGACAGGACGAATGTCAACTAATTGTGGTTCTTGGACTAGGTGAATTTGATTCCAATTACTCCAACTACTGCAGTTCGGTTTTTTCATAACCTAAAAATGTTCACGAAATTTTGATTGACCTCAAAGCAGCTAAGCACCTGTACGGTGCTAAGGGGTTTTGAAAGAGGTTTCCGAGAGAACTTGGTGCCCTTGATTACCATTCCAGTTAAAACCGTAGCACAATGGCACGATCGCCACCACATATTATTTAGTATTCTGGAAGTAATCTTGACCTCCTTTAACAAACCGCTAACTATGAATTGTAGCCCACGGCGAAATGACAAATGGTGATTCTCGTCGGTCGTGTACATAAAATCATCGGTTATACTATTCCGACGACATAACAAACACTAGCTACGCACTGTCTAAGAGGGAACCCGGCGTATTAGGTGGCTAACCACATCTAGGGTAATGGTCACTTGGTTGACCCATTAACGTCGTTCACTGTGTTAGTGCGTAATGGAAGCCCAAGGCTTCTGACATATACGGAAGCCATGCTAATCAAACATAGTCGTCCATTTCTCTGCGAGCAAAAAGTACTGACACAGTCAGTATTATTGCCCTAGCTTACACCTTGATTTGTTAGTGTTTGTCTCGTTTATTTGCTGTTGTCGTAGCCTTGCATCTTTTTATACATAATTGATGGTTTCATGTGTGCGACCGACAAGACTAAACGAAATAGCAACATTTTGCAAAACTTGTCTTTTTGCTGTGTTGTTTAATTGGAAAAAAAGCATTCAGTTTTTCACCTTAGTAAACAGTTGCTATTTGATTTGTCGCTCCTATATTAAGCAAATACAAGACAATAAGTAGCATTTCCGTTAGCTTAATTCGACTCGATGTTAACAGATATGACCGATTTGTCAATCAGCAAACGAGTATTAGTGTTTGATGACAACGTTCTTTTCCAGAATGGCTTTTACAGCTGGCACTTTAATAAGGGAAGTAATCAACTTAGCCTAAACTAGATGCTGTACTCAGTTTGCCACACTTCTGCGCAAAATATGTTATACATACCTTGAATACTCTGGTGGTCTAGTGGACATACTGGGAGCTAAATAACGTGGTTTGGGTGGTACTCGCCAATCAGACAATTGTAAACCTCTGTTACAACTATGTGTTGGCAACTGTCCGTTTTTGACACGGTGCACTTCGTACTAACACACAACCTTCCCTCCAATCACCAGGTTAATCTTGAACTCCGATGGGTCATATATAGCTGTAGATCACGGTTGACGGAGTTACTCCGGGAATCACTAAACTGCATACTTGGACCGCCATCAGTCAATTTCATGCATACAGTTTCCAGTGTACTGTAGTAGACCGCCATTTTGTCATCAAACAGCAATCAACGAAGCCAAATTACCTTGACGACAAGGTTTCAACATCTGTCAGATTTAGTGGCTTACGGTTGCATCTTTGAACAACGTAAAACATATTTGGCACGTATGTGACGTACACTATGTAAATATGGTATTGCCACATGTGGTTCCATTGTTTATTGAGGTATCAATCACTGGATTCGTCTGGAGTTCCTCAAACATTTCAATCCATCAGCTGAATATAACCTTTTCACCTGCAAATTGCAAGTAGCCTGGACCCGAACATGTCACTTTCCATAATGGCCAATCGGTGACACTAGAATTTCATTCTCCATAGGAGTCGTGTTACCTCTGGTGAGATCAGATTGACAGTCATACCGTCAAAATACTGATGGTGTTTGAGAGTATACGCCACCTGCCATACTATAACGATTATCGTATTTTTGGAAAAAAACATATAGATTATATTGATATCGGCTTGCAGTCAGTGGTTCCGATGTTTCGGTTTTCATGGTACTGGTGAAACCTAATGAAGTCAAACCAAATTTCCACAACTTTGCTTATGGTAAATCATACCATCTGTTCGTAAAACACTCTAGCAACCATTTATAGGGTCGTGGTGAACGGTTGGTTGAATGAAGGTCACGCACAGACGAGCAGTTACTCGGATTTAAAACACTGAGTCTGCTTGAAACATTTAAAAAGAATAGTCGGTAGACAAATGTGAATTCAGTTCGCACGCTCTTGTCAGTCGTAAACGTGTGACTGGCATGAACGAAAACAACAAGACTTCAATGAAGGGGTTAAAACCATAAATCGAGCAAAATCGTGAGTGGTACTCTCGGCCAAACCCATGTCAAGCAAAGACTGACAGTCAGCTATTTTTGTACGCTTAGAACCAGCTTCCGACGACTGATCAACAATGGTTCGACATCCCTAAGAGCTTTGTGAGCTGTGGGCGTTTATCAAGACCTTAAACGAAGATGCGATATTGATGCTGTGACCTGTGGTCGATAAGTAACGTGCAATGGATGAAGCGGTGGTTCGTTCTCGCTAAATTCGACTCAGTAGCGGGTGAGTAAATGTAATGCTCAAAGACTTTAGAATCTGCCCCTGGACCCTGGTTTCAAGCATTCCTTCCGTTCTACCACTGTATGTGTTTTCACAACTGTAGGAAAACTGACAGATACAAAGACTGATATAAAACGTGGAACTTTGCATTTCAACCGGGGGTAGAAGTAACTCAATCATTTGTGAGTGTGAGAGAGGCTTAGCTACAGTATACACACGTTTCAACGTGGCAATAATAATTTTTCCAAAGTTGTTCATCAAACTGTCACCTTTGAAGGAGAGTTTGAGGTAGACGGCATGTTTAGGTAATTCCACAGTCGCATTTTCTGCAGAAGTAAATTTGCTCCATCTATGGATTGTACGTTACGGGGAAATATTAGTAAGAAGCGCTCCATGCGACACTGTTTGATCAGCTTGTAATCTGTCTTGAGAGCATATTCTTGACGCCCTGTAAAACAATGTACCTACTAGTGACCTTTTATATGCAACATGAAAAAAACTCATGGAGTTCATGTGTTGTTCTTCAACCGTTTCTTTTAAGTTTTGTTGTTTTGTTTTCATGCTAGTCACACGTTTACAACCGACGACAGTGTGCGAAATGAATAACCATTCTATTCAATTGATTTATCAGAGCCTACTATAGATTCGTATGCTACATGTAGGGATAGTGAATGGTGATTCAATGAACAATTATAACCTAGTAAGCATTTCGAAAATTAAATCAGGCCGAAGACCAGTAATTCGCGAGATAAAAAAATAACCGCAGTCAGACATATATGTAGTTTGAATTCAGCCTGGATACATCTAAATATGACAGGCTGTGGCTGCAACTAAACACAAGGGATCTGATAAAAACATTTTCCATTCAGCTTGATAGAAGTTACCTCAGTAGTGAAAGTAGGTGATCCTCTTTTAGAAAAAAGATGATAACCGTTTCCCCTTTGAGGCGGTGAGGAGCTATAGCACGAGGCTTTTGCCCGAACGTCGAACATCTAACACTTTCGATGTAGTTTTGCTGCCTCTATCATCTTTAGGTCTATTGTGTATTTCATTGCTAAAATATCATTTTTCTTGAATAAAATTTTTGGATCTACTTATTTCACTGCAGTCTTGTTCAATCAGTGCTATGCCAGATCACAAAACACCGATTATTAGTTACAGCTTTTAAGAAAAAAAGGAAGATTATTCCTGTATGTTCTAGATAAACGACTGACTGATGAGATATTACGTTTGCTTGATCATACAATAATCCCATTTTTTAGTTATAAACAGCTTATATCTATTTACGCCATAGCAGACTGTATGGGGTTATGTCTAATAGACACAAAAACCTAAGCAACAAAAACTACACTAACACAGAAATGACTTTCATCTTACCAGAAATCACTGAACAGATTTCAACAAATAGTGGCGAGTTGTACACTGCTCATTGTTGTAATCTCTTTTACACCTAACATCTATAAAGACCAACTGTTCAAACTAACATCTGCTTTTCAGATAGCTAAGCTTTGTGACGGTACTAGCAAACTGTTCGTGGAACGTGGACGGTTGGTGGAAACATGCGTCACCTTGACTGACTTCAGTCCTTTGGCAGATGAAAACGCTTCACTCAAAGACAATGGTTACAAACTACGTTTTATTCCATACACATCGTTTGGTGGAGTATGCAAACCTGCAATCGGGTAAGTTGAATGCAAAAAAGACTTTAATCTTTCCTGTCAAACATTATCATTTTTATCAAACTGCTGTATAAAAGACAATTCGAACCCCACCATGCTGTGGTTAAACCCCTGTCTCATGACAACTGGGCTTCATCCATCTTAAGCATGCTAGCAGACTCATCAGCATATCACTCATGCCAGTAACCTTGGAAAGTATGAGCACAAGTCAAAGCAGTCGACCTCATTAGGTTTTCTTAACTTCAGTCGTTGCCTCCTACAGCTGTTTACCTGTTTTGCGAATATTTCTTCTAAAATCCGGTTGTCGATAGCTGAAGTACGAGTAAGAACAGACCCAAGTTAAACTGACAAAATTTCCATGAGGAAATGTAAAACATGCAAGTCAGAATAGAATTACAGACCAGAGCAGTTAACTTTGCGTACCTATCGTGCAAGCTGATGGTCGCGGAAAGCGCATTTCACTTGGAACAATATGCCAAGCGTTTCCGTCCTCTGACCCAAGCCAAGTCGCATTGTATCCGCAATGGAACTCAAATTATGCAGTAATCTTTGGCTAGGTGTTGAGTAGTAGGATCTGGCAACTAGGGTGAAGGGGTCTTCGCTTCGACAACTAACCATCGCTCATTACTAAAACGAATTTGTTCTGGGAATTCATTATGATATGAGGCTCAGTGAGACACAAGAGCATTACACGTGAACAGTATGACAATCTATCAGACTGTTTGAAAATGACGTGGATTAGACACGGATATTTGGAAGAGAGAACCCGTAAGTGGTAACCTGAAGACGAAGACCGTCTACTTTCTAGTAATATGGTAAACAGCTTATTGGATTCCGGATTGAGGCTGAACAGATTGTGCCAGTATTCAGAATCTACGTGTACTCTGCCGTAGGTGTGAAACAACTGCATTGGATTCATACCCCTGTGAGACATTCCACTTAGACTGAAGGCTATAGGAGGCGAAGTGGGGATTACGCCTTGAGTCGCCAGTGTTGGACAGACAAATCAAGGTTCATTTTTGAGCCACGATAGGGGAATGCTAGTAAGTTGGAAACTGTGACACCAGTGATCTGTTAAGAAGTTTGAACAACTCTACGTTTAAAGCAACTGGAGTTCAACTTGTGCACCTAAAGCGGTCAGTATGAATTGAGGACAAATTAGTGATACTCAACAGCAGCGTGACTTGGGAAAAGTGTTTAACTAACACGAGATCTCATGCTTTGTCTTAGACCGCCGGAAAGAATCACTTGTCCTCGCGTTATGATAACATCGAACTTTGTTGCATCAGGTCGGGTGTACAATTCATGTTGAAATACCAGATTCACTCCATTTTCCGTTCAGCACGTTTACCACAACTAAACTTCACAAGAAGTGCTAGTGACCACCTAGGCCGACAGATGAAGGAACGAAAATCTCTGTCTTACCTGTGCAAATTCAGGTAAACTCTGGAAACATCTTGCAAAGGTATCTTCCTCAATACAGTATTCAGAAATATGACACAGATATTTCGATTAGTCCTCAAAGAAGGAAGTGGCAGTATGCAATATCAAAACAAGCAGCCACTTTTTCCTGGTTAATCCAGTAGGTATTTCGGTCTTTAGCATTTTTGACTCTTTAAGGACTATTTTAGTAGTGGTTGTATATACCGGGTACTCTCCTCTACAGGAAAGCTTCATGTGTCAATGCACACCTAAATTTACGTCGACAAAATTCACAATTTATGTTTTCAACATCTCAGGTATAGACAAAATAAGTGTAGTTTATGCAGCCGATTGATTGATCGATTGATCAATCGATCGGTTGTCTGATCACAGTGAAGTTGAATCCAAACATCACAAACCGCCTAATCACAATTGATTGGTGACGTTTAATCGTAGCGAACGTCGTGGTTACCACTCTGAATCACTCTATTTTTGTTTACGTACCAGCATATTGGACTGGGTTATCAAAAGCTGATACACGAAAATCAGTCACCCGCACTTTCACGTAAACAGACATACGTATGTGCGTTGGATGAGAATTCAGATGTGAGTGACCTTATTCATCGTTAGCAAACCGCATCAAAGCGTATCGATCCGTCAATCAATGACAATTAAATTTCGATCAAGCACAAGTGTAGATTGCATATTGATCTGATTAACGCTTACCGCCTGCGACTACAGCTGAGTTGGCTCCTGTCATCTAATTAGGATCGATTACAAGCCTAGTGATATATCGATCCTGTATTGTGTTCACCGTGGGGGTAGCGTTTAGAGTGCACCGTGTAAGTGTATACATCTTGGCAATGCTTATTCACAAAGTTCCCGGACTCGGTAAAACACAGTAACAACGATGAATAACTTATGGCTCGTGATTGTTCGATAGTGGAGTTTTCTCTTACAAACAGCACGTGTCCGTTGCAATGTCACTAAACATCAAAACATATAGGGCGTTTGAATATACACACCCAGCGTGTTTATAAACAAACGGACTTTAGCCAATGCTGTGCGTCATTAAGACAGGTTCACATGACAAAACGTACTGCACAATACATTACTTCCAACCAAAGAACACCTTCCGGCGAGATTAAAAGTGTTTGTTCAATAAAAGTACTTATCCCAAAGCGAGGAAGACAATTTGGTTTCATGAAACTCGATCGACGTGAGCGTTATACAGCGAATAAGCGGCTTTTATACAATGTATTACTCAAGGAAATTCCACTGAATCACATCGACAGCATATTACAGCCTACGGGTTTGTATAACAACGTTTTGTAAAAACCGTAAGACAGGACGATAAAACCATTGACCACATATGCATATACACAAATCAGTGCACATCAGTTACCAAGGAAATCTAGTGCCGATAGACAAGTTTGTCTGTACGCAAGTTGGACAGTCTGCACTTGCTAACTGTTACAGCCTTGACAAACTGGGAAATCATTTTCCGTTCGAATTTGTTAGAGGAAGTTGTTCTTCGTTTCCAAACTATAGGAAACAAACATTGACTTTGTAATCTGTACACAATCAAGCGTTTGCTTTCATGTAACAGCACGATTGGGTGCATTTATTTCCGTCTTTGTGGTACGTTATCTGTCAATCGGAACAGTAGGGAAGATAAATCACTGTGGCGGTATGGTAACGGGGTTCGCGTCTTTTGCACATTTGACTCGTCTTTACCTAATCACTGACAAAAACAATGTCTTTCTTCGCGAAGTTCTGACGCGCTCTGCAGATGAGCATCAGCCGCATGTCTCAACGACCATTTTATAGGTACAGTTCTGGTGTGCATATTAACAGCTGAATGCCCCGGGCAGATGGCCATACACAGTGCGATGCCACATCCATAGAAAGCGGTTTATAATTCCCTTGGTTCAGCAAACAGAAACACGTTGCACCACACTGCCAGTACTGAGATCAGATAATGGAATTCTTTGACCATTTTCAGTATAGGATATAGTTCGGCTTGTTAGTGCGCTGTAGGACGAAGCCTGTTCTTGTAGTGAACGTTAAAAAACTTGCTTTGATCTAAAGTAACCGACCTACAGTTTTTGCATGAGTAACCAAAGTCAATTTTCGTTCCCGGAATTCATCTCGTGTATAGTCCATGGTGGTCGTGTTTCCTCCAGGAATGTACAAATGTAGTAAATATGCGTACTATGTGAAGTGTTTCTTAGATGAAACTAATTCCTACGGAAACATTTTATGTACATTGAATGATAATTACTCCAAGTTTCCTAGCGGTTTCTGGCACTACTGAAAGTCAGGTAATCAATTCCTGACTGGGAATCTATAAGCTGAGATGAGTTTGACATAAAGGGATTTAATTTACTAGATTTAATTTCAACCGTAAGAACATATAACGTGTTCAGTGACGTTCATCTTCATCTTTACAGTCTGATGCTGCAGATTCGTGCAACTGTCGAAACCACTATAATCAACTATTTATCAAAGGTGAATTAATAGACTGACATATATGAACATGTTTTTAGAAAAATTTTCAGATATTTGGTTAAAAGAAAAGTGGGCGTACACCATAAAATCATCAAGCTTCGGTAAATCCAAAACCCTACAGTTCCGGTCTGGCTGGTCCGATAGTATACATGTGGAGCTAACTAAGAAACCATAGATAATGGTTTCACTCAACTCAGCATTGAATTAATCATGCCAACTCAACTCATACCACTAATAAGCTAAATGCACTCAACGAAGTGAACTTTAAATTGCTGTTTTTACACACAAACATCTTTGATTCATGAAGACACACAGTTAAGTGTTCCTAGGCTAGTGATGCAACCTCATGGTTACTTTAGGAATAAAGAGACTGGGTTTTTGCAAAAGTCGAGCAACAAGAAGACTAAGAGGCGAAAATACTTGCACTTAACTGGGTCTGTTGGAGAATGCAGAACTAAGCTTAAAGAGATCTAAACTGTTGGGCGAGTTATGTCAGATAGAATTTTAATAAGAAGGTTTCCAAAAAGATTCCTGTAACAAGAAACAATAGAACGAAGTGGTTAGTGATGCGATTACCGTTTGGTCCTGCTCACGTAAATTACAGTATAGCCTTAGTTAGGTCAGTTTTTGCGGGTATTTCCAGCCAAAACCATGTCACATCTATGTAAAACGGTTTTAAAAAAGAGCGACACTGGCATCAGTTTATAGGCTTGTCTGTTTTCCAATTAGACTTTATTCGTCTGATAGATTCCGTACGTATCTGTGGAACGAATAAATGAATAAGCCCAAATATAAAATTTTGTTCTCTCGACATGGCGTCCTAGCCCAGATGGTAGGGCACTTTCCACGATTGTTCTAGTCGTTTCTGTCACCCGCTCAAATTCAGCCGGAGCCATGTCTTTTCAGTTAGATTTCTGAGTATTCTCATAACTTGTGGTGTATCTTGATTAACCCTGCGAACCTTTGTATCAAATCAGTATGATACTATGCTCCACTGTTTACCTCACTGAACTGTACTGTGGATGTGGATGAAGTAGCTCACTGTGAATCAAAATTTTCGTTTGCTTTACGACTCCCAATAAGAAAAGGCTGTCACGTGAGACTTCCAGATTATAAATATCGTTTCCAATTCCGGGTTTACAAAGAATATTGCAAACGTTTTTGAAGTAATCATTACCATAGGTGGCATGCTCTCTAGGAAACTCGGCGTCACTATTACGACTTTGGTGGGATAACTTGGTGATAAATGGACGGGATAATCGTAATTCTTTTTCAGCCATTATCTGTAATCAGTTTTGTATTAGCGAAAACGAACTGTACATTTTTCAGTTCGAGGGCTTTCTTTTGTATGTCGCAGATTTTACCAAACAGAAGTTGTTTTGCACTTTAACCCTAACTGGGTTGGTTGTTTTTCATGTTTTCTTCGTCATGCTTTCAGTTATCACAACCAGATTCAAAAAGCTCATTATGTGCCCACAGAACAACTGTGTTTTGTTCAACTATTTGAGGCCCGTCTAGACACTTGGCATCAATACCAGACAGATGGGAATGGCTATCTATTTCTGGAGACCGTATTGACCAGTCGATGTGGAATCTACCAACTGGTATTTCCGTTTCATAACTCACAGTGCCCAACTACTTGTCGCAAAGATGTACACATACGGATCAGTGTTATTCAACCTGATGGGTAAGTTTTCCAGGAGAGCGGTTTCGTTATTGTCAGATATTTCATACTAAGACCAGGCATCCTATTTTTATCATACAGATGCTAATCTTCCACAAAAGAGCATCTTATTAGCTCAGGCGCGTCCGCAGACGAAAATGTGATGCGCATGTTAGTAGAGTTGTCATAGCTAACTAGACGTTAATTTCACAGCTATCTAGTGAAATGTCTAGTCACAAGTGAAGTGTATATTGTCGGGCCATTCAAATCTAAACAGGTATAGATGTATAATCCGGATCTGCAACCTAGGCCACAAGGTTGGCAATCGGGTGCCGTTGGGACCGAGCTACCATGGGCCAATCGAAGTATACCAGTGACTGTATCCAAAAATAGACACACATGATCAGGTCACACACATGTATATACACACACCGACGTGCAAAATCAACATTGATCCTGACCAGCTGGTACAGCTGCATCGGCAGTGGTTTCTGTGCAACAGTAAAAAAACGTCAAATTAAGAAACGCTGATGAAAACAAGCTTAGCTTGAATAGATAACAGTCGTCCGTCTACAGGCAGGCCATTGATCACGGCACTTTATTACGTCGCATATTATACCCAGTTATCGATTTGCGTGATCATTAAGTAGTCAACCAGTTAGACAGCACACTTCAAGTTAATTTAACGCAGAAGGTCTTCATAGTTCATTACCATGTCATTATCATAACACTCAAGCTTCATCTGGTCGTTGATTATCTCAGCGCATGATAGTTCTGGAGGTGAACATTTAGCACATAGATCAGATGTAACTATTGTAGCTCGTTACTTTCCCTAGCATTTGCATTTGTTTTATCGTATGAGCGGAAATCGCTGTCGTTTGTTGCTGTCTCGTCGACCAGCATGCATCCAATATGGCCTCAGAATAGGGTCTACAGAAGATTTCTTGCAAACAGTTACACTTATTAACCAACTACGAAGTTGTAGACGAGTGTTTCGACATTGCTGTGTCTCAGCAGCTTTCGGACACACCGGAGACTCGGGCCATGGACCAACGAACCAGTGTCAGGTCGTTAAATCACCACAAACTGACAGTCCATCTATTCATCAATCAGAACATAGGATCATGGCAACTGAAGTAGCAGAACGATGCATATTATTTAATTTCCCTAGCTGTTGCCTTATGGGATGAGCTCGATTTGCTGTTTGTGAGTGGCCTGTAAATACAGCCATGGTCCAGAATACATTGGAAGATGTTACTTACTCAGAAGTTGTGAGTTAGATCTTCTAACGTACGTTGTGTTAGTGAGACCTGAATAGGTCGTGAAAACCCTTAGTAACTTCACTGGTAACAAATCAAAGCCGTTGCAACGTAAACTATGCATTTGTAAAGTAAGATGAGTTTTTTAGTCGTTCAATATTTTTTTAAGTGCTTATTGGTTGCGCTGTTCATACCCTCTTTTGTGATAAGAACCAGTCAGTATAGTTGTTTTGAAGCGTGAAAATGTACAACAATTACAAGCATCCGGTAAATATTGGTCAGTTAGTGTATATGAGAAATGAGGTGGACGTCAGCTGACTGATTGAATACTCTAGAACAGGTAGGCAGAAGACGACAACTTCGTAGCTTATTTAGAGCTCTTGCTGACTGAATATTTTGCCAAACGTGTGGCATATATAATTTAATATGATGTTGTCGTGAAACCTACCCTGATTACAAGCACTACACCCCAGCCACTACCGATCGGATAACTGAAATTCTACATAAAAAAAACAGTGTCGTAAGATCACCATTAAGGTATTTCCCATTATAGAGAGGTCGATGAATTATGTGCCGCTTAGACAGAAAACTATCCTCCCTGAATCCACGGACCGCGTAGGAAACACAAGCAAAGAAGGCAACTGATCGATCGTCAAAATGGCTAAGATCCATTTGGATCAACCTGATCAATCTCTCATTCATACAAAACCATTCAGTTCACAAAAATCAGGCCCACTGGATCGAGGTGGAACGCAGCAGTGAGTGTGGATAAGTGAATCACATTAGAAGTACATGTTCGTCTGTCAGCTCCGTACACGGAGATTTTCACGACGATGACGACGGAAAATGAGGATCAATCACTCCACTCCGATTATTCGATTCTACTTATAATCATAAATTCCATTCTTGCTTTTCTGTGCTTTCACACGTGGGATGCTTTGATTGATTCTCTGTTTTCTAAGCGCTGTTGTACTGTGCCTAAAGATACTGAACATTTACTCAGTTTGACTAGACTTGTGACCGGAAGCAACGGAACCAGCATCTGTCTTGGCTGATAGCGGTTACTTTAGACTGACCACTTATACAGGAACATAAAGTCTTCATGCTTCCCCAACTGGGTTATTGATGAGCGTAGTTTTTGTGTTAAACTTTGGCATCCTTTTAGGGACCAGCAAACTTTCACTGTAGGCCAAATGAGAACCCCTTGCCAAAAATTATTCAGTGATTATCAGTGACATTGGAAATGATTAAGGCTACGTGGAATTCAGATTGCACAGATTGCCCGCATGTGGTGTGCAGCATTGTATACTACCAGTATCCTAGCCAGAATAGCCCGCCAGATCAAAACAGCACACAAGCCTGACCACCACACCAGGTTGGTATATATATATACCAATCTGGCGTGGTGGTCAGGCTTGTGTGCTGTTTTGATCTGGCGGGCTATTCTGGCTAGGACATTGGTCCTTGCAAGTTCAATCATGTCATGCTGGCCAATGGGGAGCAGCCATACTAAAGGCGGTTGCGATTTTTGTAGATGATGTTGGTGTGTTGTGTTCTGGTTCGGCTTGATGTTTGTTCTTGCCTGGTCTGGGTTTGTGTGTCTGACATTTTCGTTAGTGCAGTAGTATTTGTCTTGTGTGTTGACTTAATAGATGTGTGGCACTCGAACATCTGCGTAGCTGTTGTAATTCACTTGTTGCAACTGGTCGATGTTGTTGCGATTGTCAGCGTTTATGTGTACGCCACCTGCTGTCTTACGGCACAGGCCTTTTAGCCAAAGGCTTCGATTGAGCGCACTAATCGCTCTCCTCTCTAGGTCTGAGCGTCTTGGCATTATCCAGTGCCTACGTTATCTATACAGACACAATAATAATAGAATACCATACTGCATAGGCTGTCCCGCAGGATAAACCAAGTTACCCTATCTACTGTTTCCAGGAATGTGCTATTGCCAAACCCTCCATCTCCCCCTACCCTAATCAGCCTGTCACTCGAGCCTCAGTAACACGACGACCAATTTGAGACACGCTGGAGGACGCAAGAAATTCTCCGTTGGGATATGAAATGTACGCACACTGCTTCGCCAATACAGCAGCACAAGACATCACACCGCACTAATCGTCATAGAGCTATACCGTTATGGTATCGACATAGCAGCCTTGAGTGAAACAAAGCTGACAGACCAAGGCAAGGTCTGAAAAGCAGGTGCTGAGTGCACCTTCTGCTGGACAGCTTACCCGGCAGACGGTGCTCGGGAGCATGGTGTCTGCTTCGCCGTCACTGATCACATTAATGCTTTGATGTTAGACGAACCGCACAATATCAGCCATTGAATCCAGTCTATGCGCTTGCGACTCGATCGAGATAAGTGTGCCACATTTGTTAGTGTTTATGAGTCAGTCATGTGTCACAGTGATCATACAAAGGACCAGTTCTATGACAGGCTGTCCGCCACAATCCGGCCGGCAACGGCGAATGACCGACTGTTTGTTCTGGGTGACTTGAACACTCAAGTCGGGTGCGACTCGATAGCCTGATTGAGAGTCCTCGGACCCTACGGCATTGGTTCAGTCAGTGAGGACAGTGAGAATCTGCTCCTCCTGTGTGCTATTCACGAGCTGGCTATCACAAACATTCGATTCCAGCTGGATGCGAGCGACAGCGCGGCATTCTTAAAGTGCGTATCAGGCAATTGATACGCAACGCTGAATGTGGCATGGATCATAGACTGATCGGGACCAAATTGTTTATTCATGTCTACAAGTCTGTTTAGTGTAGATCATTCGGACGACAGAAAATGGAAGTCATACTATTAAATAACTGTGAGACCAGGGCTAATTTTCAATGTGTCGTTGTCGCTCGTCTGCACAATGCTTCTGTATCCACTATCATTCAGGATAGGTGGTGATTCACCAAGGAACAGATCACGGCAGCAACCATCGAGACGACTAGTGAGCAGTACCATAAACGCCCGGAATGGTTGGACGACATCATTGGAGCTATCTCCAACTGGGTAGGAGAGAGGAATGCAACGTTTGCCACTTCCACAGTAGAACCGGACAATGAGGACAAGATAGCAACATTCTGGAGTATTAGACGTCAACTCGCCGAACATGTACGTGGAACCAAGGACAATTGATGAAGGAAGCAAGGTGGGCGGGTGCAGGGCTACTTTAATTGCCGACAACACAAGCAATTCTACGATTTACTTAAGGCGATTTTCGGTCTATCCGTCCAGTCTACCAAAGCACTGGTTGACACGGATACCGGCTCTTTGTGCACCCAGCCAGGGGATGTCACGAAGGTCTGATGCAAACACTTTGGTAGTCTACTAAACCTTTCCGTTACTACTGATTGGGTGGTCGCGAACATCCTTCGCAACAGGCTGTCAAATCCTCACTTGCTCTCGCCCAGGATTTGCCAGAGGTGCGAAGAGTGATTAGACAGCTTCGTAATGGGAAAGGTGCAGACGAAGATGGACTGCCAGGCGAAATAGTTGAAAATGGCCAGCCGACGTTGGAATGTGCCTTGCTCCAGCTGGTTCACTTCATCTGGGAGCAGGAAAAAATGCCACAAGATTTCGACGATGCTCTCAGAGTACTTTTGTTTGAAGGTAAGAATAACAAACAGTGTCCCGACAGCTATCGGAGCATCAGTCTGTTGGGCTGCGCAGGCAAGGTGCTTGCAGTAATGCTCTCGAACCGACTGAATGCGTACGTTTTGGGGGCAAATGTTCCTGACGAGCAGCGGGGATTTCGGGCGAGTCAGTACGGTCGACTGGGTGTTCGCTGCTAGACAGCTTCAGCAGAAGTGCCGGGAGGGTAACCAACCTTCGCATGCACTCTTCGTGGATTTTGATTCCGTGAGCCACGAGACACTGTGGACGGTGTTTGGTAGGTGTGGATGTTCAGGTAAGTTCGTCGATTTGATTATAATGTTGCATGCGGGCATGATGACAAAGGTACGATCGTGTGGAACGACTTCGGATGATTTTGACATTTTCACTGGCATGAAGTGGGGTTGTGTTCCAGCTTCAACAATACTTAGTTTATACTTAAATGTCGTGCTAACATTGCTCTTCGGGACTCGGCAGAGGAAAACGTTGAGGTTGAGTATCCGACGCATGGGCGCCTATTGAACATTCGATGTTTTGGAGCACCAACCCAGCATCGCACCCCAACGACACCCATGCACAAAGTGAGGACGAACTACACCAAGTGGCCACGGCTTTCGCGACCACAGCATCCAAGTTTGGATTGAATATCAACACAGGTGAGACATTTTCTTTCAGCCTCCTCCCCAAGGATGTGCTGTCTGTACACCTTCATCCTGAATTCGCACCAATGGAAACGTTGTCGACAGCAGCACAAGACTTCTGCTACTTGGGTAGCACCCTGTCCACCGCCATGTCCGTAGACTGCGAGTTGAAAGCTCGTGTATCTAAGGCTAGTACTGCTCTCAGACTTCTTGAAAGAAGTGTTTGGAAGAACCACAACGTGAAGCCGAGCACTAAACTCTTCGTCTAACGCTCAATGATGCTGTCTATACTGTTGTAGGGCAGTGAAACGTGGACACTGTATCGGTGTGGTATGCGCTATCTGGGCGCTTTCATTTGCGTTTTCTAAGATGCATCTTGGGAATTTGGTGGTTGGCCATGGTTCCGAACACTGAGGTACTGCGGCGAACGTACATGAACGGGATGGAAGCACTGATGTTGAATCAGCTTCGTTAGCTAGGTGACGTCCGTCGGGTGTGCGATGACCTGATTCCAAAACAGCTTCTGTGAGGATAACTGGAATCACGTAGGGTAAATCTTGACGATGAAAATCTGTGTTACCAGGATGTTGTGCAGATAAGTCTTTCACATTACAAAATTGGCTTTAGATGTTGGGAAGACTTGACGTTGAACCTGACGGTCTGGAGAAGTATGCTCCAGACGGGCACCCCCAAGTTCATTGGGCAATTATTATGCGGCCGAGATAGGAAGTGCGCGGTACGTAGAGAACCATCAGTGCCATAGGTCGTGGTGCCATGACTATATGGCGATACGATGTGTGCAGCCATGAATGTGCTGGATGGCTGGGACTTGCAGGTCACCAATGTACTCGTATTACATTGTCGGCTAGAGACAACGAGTACGTTAGGGTCAAGTGGTTTATATCAGTTACATCCAACAAACGACTATCGTATTTTGGAACTCACCCGCTTCCATTTTCAAAACCTGGGTCTCTATGTCACTCTACCTTTCCTTTTGTCAGCTTTGTTGGTTTGCTGTCTGGTGAATGTTTTTTTGCTTCTTTCCAGTCCATCCTTGGATTTTGTTTTTCTCCCGTGTCCTGTCTAGAGTTCAGTAACATATACTCCTATCCCCAACTACTGGCTTAATATTTTTGGTGTTTTCCTCCCCAGTAGAGATGTTACAATTGGACCCTTTATTTGCTTGTTTCTCGAAGAATATATATATATATATATGATGGACTGTAAGTGCTAATATGACTGAACGTTGATGATACCCTCGATGACTGAACGGTTATACTTCTTATCCGTGTATCGATTATGAATTACAAATAATCGTTTGGACCTGACCAGCTTATGGTAATAGACGTATTCGCGAACTATTTCTATTTCACCGTCATCCTTCAAGTCTAAATGAAATTTGTGGCTGAGCAACATCACCCGGTTACACTGATCCCTTATTTTCAGCCCACTTCCTCGCGTGCGCCGACCGGCCAGTCGGATTCAAGTTTCAGTGCAATTTGTTGTCGTTCATGTGTGATGACACTCGAGATGAAAAATCAGAGCTTCTTTACTAATTAAGGTAAACAGCAGGCACGATGTGAGTAAAACGAGCTGATGATGGATGACATGATTGAGCTTGAGGGTAAAAGATGTAAAGGTATTCGTTGTGCTTCCTGGTACACAAGACCACTCAAATAAGAGTGGATGACTCGGTGCTTTCTTCCTTTCGTTTGTAACTGGATATTTCTTTTGTTAGGTGCGAAAAACTCAGCAGTGACTTACCTGAGTTTTAAGAAGGCCCACTTCGGGTCTAAAATCCAATTAGTTCTTGCGAAATCAATGATTTTAACGATTGCGTATTCCCGGTCTATTCCTATTGTGTAAGAGAAATTATCACCGAGAATCGCAAGTTTGTCAAGGGATTGTGTTATGTGGCTGGGTTTATTTCAGTTTCACCGTGATTATACGGTAGATTATACAGTGAAAGTAACTCTACCAAAGTCTAAAACACGTTCTTGTATTGATGTCAACTACAGAGAAGAAGAAAGTGTAACGGAAATCCTTTAAGTAAACCAAGGTATTTGTTGTCCAATTCGCACATTCTCATGTAAGACGTGCACTCACGTTTACGAGCAGGAACATCGATAAATATTGCAACGGGATTTTCATTCAAACGTCCTGTGCATTTTCTACCGTTTTAGTCCGTCTGGCTGTTGTACCTCGTCATGGATTTTCACGTTCAGTGGTTCGGTCAGTGCTGAATTGCTCATTCCCTTGTTTCGCCTGTGTACTACCGTCTGTTGGTTTCAATCACATTGCAAAACTGTTTTATGTTATTTCACTGAATTTCAGTATAATCGCATTTCCATCTTGGTTACCCAATAAAATAAGGCCCGAATTCCGCAAACCCCATATGCCAAGTAAGAAGCGGTTAGAGAATATAATCAGCACTGATAGTCAACCACGTATGCAGAAAATAACTTGTGCCATGTACCTTCGCACTTCGCGACGTCTACACAACCCCTGTTCAACAAAATCAGGGTATGTCTAGATTTTGATGCACTCCAATTGTCTTCACGGTGTGTAAGACTAAACATCATCAATCTGACAAGCCGTTGGTATACACACAAAAAAAGTGTGGTAATTATATAGAATATATAGTAATCGCTGTCCAGAAACCTGTGCGTTTCAAAAGAGCCTACAAGTTCCAACCAGCTGTAAAGAGGCGGCCGATCTGAAACAACCTTCACAATGCCTGGCCATCTATCCTTCTTACTCCAAGTCTTCACCCACTACGCCATAAAGGAAATATCGATTTTTCTGTTCAGACCGCCTGACCCCAAGTAAAATTGCATTTTCTTGAGGACGTCTGAAACTGACAAATTCTTCTGTTATCCAATAACTTGCAGTCGTCATTTTTTAGCTTTTTTCATGAAACTTCCCCTCTTCGTTCCACAGCAAATGTCAACGACTTACCGAAGGTGATTGTGTTCGGTCAACAATGCCGCTGTATAAGCTAAAAATGTATAGAAAGCCAAACGTGCTCTGATCTTGTTGAACTTGAATCGTATGGGCATTACAACATATGCCCACACGTGTTTTGAGTCAGTTCACACATGCACAGTGAAGTAACCGTGTCAATTTGATTGAATGCGCAACACAATTTCAGTTACATCCTTTTTCCTTGTTTCACATCAAGCGTATGACGTTTTGTGGGATTTTCGCCCCCACGTAAAATATTTTCATAGAGTAAATATATATTGAAATATATATCTTGAATCTCTTCGTTTTTCTTCCAACGAAGGAATGAACTCTGCAGTACAAATTTTCAAGTAGTCAGCTGCGCCACTCCTTTGAGGGATTACAAACGGTTTTGCCAACGTCAGCATTCTGCCAGTCTTGATCAGTCTTCAGACTGCAACCTATTTGTCAGTCCGGTTGAACAAACTGAATCGGAGTCAAGAGGTTCCATAGATTGCAAATCGGATGCCAAATGGAAGGCCAAACGATCCACAGTTGATTGTGAATTAGACATTAGTCCGGTTTCTTCTGGATTTGCTAGCTTGTCCTCCCCTATGGGCCTGTCTGGTGCACTGTCGGAGGAAGATTCGAACGGACAGACTTGTACGCGTGTTATTCCAAAGGTATCATATGTGGAACACTTCAAACACTGTTTCTCAGCACCTCCTGAGGATAATTCTAGTGCTCAGTCTAGCCTTGTCCTGTATGAACCAGTCGGCAATGGAATGGACGAATATAAGAGCTTGTCAGCTGCGGTAGCAAAGCGAAAACGACCGAATACCGAATCAGAAGAAACAAACGTAACCAGTCTGTTAGAAGAAAGCCAGATTACCTTATGCGAGTGGAATGAAACAAAAAAGCATTGTAAGAATTCTTTTCACAAATTTCGTCACATGATTTGTGGCTCATGCAAATTACCGATGCACAATGTAGTTGCTAACACGTATTTCTATTCTAGTATAAACAATATGTTGGATGTTTTAACTACTCGTGAGTAGTCATCATCAGCCGTACATTTTAGCAAGTTATTTGACGCATTGCTGAGCCTAATCTCCTCCATTTCACTCGGGGGATTTTAGGAAGTATGTCACGCAAGAAGAAAGAAGTTAGGAAGGATTTGTAGCAACAAAGCGGAAACCTTTTTAACCAGAAATCTAACATGCAGTATATCGCCTTGGGCAACCACGATCGGCAGTCCGGGTGAAATATTAACCGTGTTAGTGAATGCCCTCTGATATGAAGGGCACATAGACCTCCGTCTTCCCTTCTCAACGTGTATGGGTAATCCTTAATGTACAAGTGATTCCACAAGTATGATTCAAGCAAGCCGTCACGAAATAGTTACACCATGGCAGTTTCTAACAACTTTGGTCGCATCTTGTAAGAACTAGTGGCCAGATGTAGACTGTGTCCATCCAGCCAATCAGAGGTTGACGAACTCGCCAGTCGAATTATTTCGCCCAGTGTTTTTAACATCTTCTGCGGGTTTACTGCTGGTGTTCCGCTTCAGAATTTTTACAAGTGAAAACGAAGGCCTGCAAGCAAATTTCAGAGCAGCTTAATTTAAAAGGTTGAAGAAAGAAAGGGACCAGAGGGAATCTCACCCAGATCCAAACATTCTTTTAGCCCTCTCTTATATACATCGCATATTTGTTCAATCAACTAACACAGTTCCGTCAAACTAGACGTAGTGAGTGGCGAAGACGTGAAAACTTGGCGATTTATCCGTATGTAAAGAGTGGATATGCTATCGGACAAAAACAGTATTACAATTGTTCTTATGTCATCTAAACATTACGACGTTGAAGAAGATGACGAGATATCCGTCTGGCAAGATTGAGTAGATCGACATCTCTTCATAACATCGTCAGCGGTCGAGGCTACACGGACTCGTTTCAAGTAAACTTATCCACAGTAATGTCTAGTTAAAATGATCGAATATATTATAATAACAAAGTCCTGATCCACCAATGCAATCTTGTAAACGTGTTGAAATTATATTACAACACTGACCCCTTACCTTGTAGTGCTTCCGAATAAATCCCAAACTGTGAATAGTAGAACGTATGATGCTTTGTACATGAGTATTTCGTTCTTTTTTCATCTGACACCATGGTGCAGATGATATGAGCAATTTTGTTATAGGCATACATAAAAATAAACAGTGAAGACAGTAGCTTAGACAATGGCAATTCAGTGCCCTTTTGGGCATAGCGTTGTGGTAAGGTCATTGCTATCAATCATGGTATTGGTGTAGAGATCTCAAGCAATATGAATCAAAGCTTAGCTCGTGAAATTTTGTGGTGCTATTTCTACCTATTACAAATCGTTCATATCATCTGCGTTGTAGTAGCAGATGAGAAGCGAACGAATTTTCTGTATGCAACAAATTTCACATTCCGTTACTCATTTTTCTAAGGAAGAAACACAATCCACAGGATACTGTTGGGGTGCACAGAGAATTTCATAATGAACTGTTAACCAAAAGCGTTGACCAAATTGATAGTACTATACTCAAGTAGAAATGATGCTTTGTTCTGAACATATTTTTTGTTTGTACAGTGGTGTATGGTATTTGAGATGTGATGATCAATCAGAAGAGACTGGAGCAAACTTGTAGGTTCTTGTGAACATCGTGAACCTGATTAATCACATAGACGACTGCTGCTGGAATGCAAACGCATACATGTGAAAGTACATAGTCACATACGGTTATGTTTGATTTGTGAAAATTAGGTGATGTTAACTTCCATCCTCCATTTTATTGACCAATAGTGCAAACCGGTAGTGGAATAAATGACTGGTTAGTATATCCATAACAGCTTCAAATGTATACAATATTCAAATATAATATTACGATTAAGTATATCGTAGAATAACTAAACAATCGGGAACTTGTCAAAGTTACCATAATCCACCAGTAAACGTCATATTCATTACAATTTGTACTTGACAGTGAACCAAAAGAACTCAGATCTTCCAAAAACAACTACAGAGGAAGAATATACCATTCGAGTAAGTACGGTTTTAACAAATGGCTATGTTACTTGAGTTTTCGTTATATTTTTCTTAACGACTATTCTAACTGCTGTTTTCGTTGAAGGTGCTGGTGGCTTTCATGTAACTGGTGTTAATGCGGTTGATCAGAACAACTGTTAATCTTTCAATTTTGAAGCCAAATTAGTTGTCTACATGTTATCAGTTAGTATTGTTTAATACTCATGGGTCCCGTAACTTACTAGAGGGATCGATGAATACTAAGCATGCCAGAATGTAAAATCCTTAAAACTTTGGTGGGACCTGTACGTATTCGTGGCCAAGAAACAAACAGAATTGACGAATGTTTTCAGTGAAAAAGACTGAAATTTATCAACTACAGGAATGTATGAAACAGCACAAAGTTAGAAGGAAACGGATGACAAAAAATGAACGAAAGTGCAAGTAGACTTACAACAAACAACAGTTGACAAGCATTCATCTTGAGAGGTTGACTGCATTTTCATTATGGCAAAATAGCTGTTGACCAATCTATCTGAATAGCTGAACGGTTTCATGCATGTGTTCTTCGAGTCTATGTATCAGTCTAGTTCCTAATAATACTATCATGAACAAGTCCGGTACAGTGTTCTATATATTAAACGTAAAGCACTAGGTTGTGATCCAAGAACTCGGATGGCGCAAAGGTTATCTATTCACGAAAGCAACACGTCGGTTGTGCGTTTCAACAAGATGACAAACAAAAACACTCATCTGCGTACGATATTGGACCCAGAATGTCAAGGTTGCCACAAACACCAATGCTGAGTTCGTCTACGTTCCTTCACGTACCAAGAACCACTTCATGCGATGCTGCACTCCGGCGATTCTTGTATTTTTCCTGCTACCACTTTGATGTCAAAATCTATGCTCTGGCCCCACTACTTGACAACAGTAGTGTGAGTAGCATAGTACGATCGCTATTTCTCAATACACTAGTGATTTTGTAATCTCAGCGAATTGCTTCTCAGTTGAGCATCTGGACTAAGAGAGGATAGATTTCGCAGTGAGTGGTGAATAATTTTCATGTCACAAGCAACTCACACTTGGAGTTTTATATCACTGAATTATACAGCACTTTGATAGACCAATGACAGACAGCTGGTGGAACGATCCTCTTCTGAGTAGCTGATAAACTCCAACTGCTTTTACTTGGCAGACCGGAAGAAGTTGTCAAACTGAAGTTGGCAAATTCCACGTTTTGCTCTGGTTAAGCTGATACAAACTAGCCCGCTGAGTCTAACTCACTCGGGTTGTTTACTACTCTTCACAATCTTATTGGCCGATCACCTTGGTCTAGGTAGTACGTGTTGAAGCTGTTGCTTCTCGCCTTCAGATCTCTCCAGTTGTTATTGACGGAGATTTCTATCGGACTTAAGCACTAATCTAACATCGAGTCCGTCCTGCTATTCTCCTGGAATTTGAAACCAAGGACAGAAAAATATTGGTAAACCAACCATGGTATTTATTAGAGACATTTCAACTGAACTATCGATCATATTGGTTTCTCAAAATGATATGCGGCTGAGTGCTGCAATAGTACAGTCGCACACTACGCTTCTTCAGCTTAATCGGATCGAAAAGATGGTGTGATGGATGTCATCGCCGTTTACTAGACAGTATGATGAGACCAACCATCGTTGTTGTTCTTTTTAACGCGTGATAAAATGCTGTAGGCTTTTACTCCGAGACAAGGTCATGTATTAGCCCATCCTTGTACTGACACTCTCCTCGGGTTGTGTCAATTGTAAACGGTTATCCAGTAAAGTGTAGGTACCCATGTATGTGGCTTGAACTTACTAACCCTCAAAGTACAAATCCAATGCGATATTGTTTGCGATAACAATCTTGTGCCAATATGATGACTTCCGATCGTACTATCGCGTGAATGCTGCTGTACTATGTACAACTTGATCATGTAATGAAATCGTGAGCCTTTGCGACGACGTCTGTTTATCCCGGTATTTTCCATTAATCCTTCCATTAACTGCTTGACGAAGCGTGCGCACTCATGCACATCAATGTCGCTGACACATGCATAACAGCAAGTCCTACTGATATTCAAGTCAGTGTTTCTCACACTGACACGCACCTTGCTTTTTTTCTATAGTAGTTTTATTGAAGAAGGTCAGTCGGCTTGGGTTTAAAACGAACTGGCTAACTAGCCACACACAAGCATTATTAACCAGCAAACTTTGTTTTCCGCTTAAGTCTATTAAATTCGGTTGGCTAATTAGATTGCGTCTTCGCGTTATTTCTGCGAATCCATATAGATCACGTAGGTTGTATTCTATTTTGGATAAGGCGGTCAAGCTAGATTTGAAATATGCAATCCTACACTATTATACACGACGACAATGATACAGTCAGACTTCATGTTTAATGTCCAGACACATACCAATATTTTCCGTTAATACTGTACGAGTTGATGATCAGTTGGTGTAGCGCTGAGTTATGACTCCAGCACGGTCACCTCCCAGATCTTTATGCGAAAATTACTTGAAAAGTTTTAAAGAGGTTGCTTTCGAACACTGACGTTAAGTTGATTGGCTTATTCAACGAAAATTTCATCTTAAAACGACTTTGTTCGAATATGCATCGTATGAGTTAGCTCACCGGTTGTACTCTTTCCTGAACGTCTATCGACGGCTCACAATCGTCTGTGGTCCGCTTGTACACTAACTGGCATTTGAAAGTCGAATAGTGTCCCATCGTGTCAACTGAACCCAACAAATGTCACATTTCATGGTTACAACTCCGGCAGTAGCCTCCCGCCTCGGTGAAGAATAAGAATCTGTAAATCGACACTCATTGACTGAACCGAATGCACTGTTATTCTCTATTATGATATAGCACCTGTAGCAAGCTAACTTTTTGCATGGATCACAAACCAATACATCCTCAAAACAGCTGGGGGCAAGCGTCATAAGATTATAGCCCAGCCTTACGACACTTTGCCAACCAGAAACCAAACGATTTGGTCAGCCAGTACGAATCTAAGTCTACCTATGCATTTCATAATAAGCACGTTTTATAACTGTACGCACCAACATACGACCATCCATTCGAGTAAACAATCCATTTTCCGCTCTCTTTTAGTAAATTTTGAAATTTGGAAGGTTTACTGCACTCGTTCAAGACGAACTCTTGTAATTCCTACTTACTCGCCTATGCATTTCCTTCGGTTTAGAGAAATGAAAAAATGAATCAGGTGACCTAGTTGACAGAAAACAGCACGAACTGTTCCTTGGATTGATAAGGCACGATGTCAAACTGGCTTTCCTGTGTTTCTACGTATAACACCACGGCTCAACTTGGAAACTTTCACAGAATCTTTGGGGAAACCTTGATTTATTTTGTAAACAATAAATGGTTCACAACTTTTTATGTGGTTGAATGGGATATCCGAAGGCTCAATGTCCTCCTAATAGAGTTATCACGATTCTTCGTAGCTATACTATTGTGATCTAATTTCTTTGTTTGTTGCCTTTCGACTAACCCCTGACCTATCACGTTCTATGGAAGTCTTCACAATATTTTCTTTTTTCCATCCCACCCAGACAAGAAACAAGCACGTTTATCGTATTCTACGAATTTTGGAACAAGAACTGACCTTGCTCTACGGTGAAACCTCCATCAGCACGCGTAATCGTACGGATACAGAGTAGCTTCAGGCGTGTTTTGTACCCCCAAAAACACTAAGGCATTGCTCATAATCTGCCGAATTATGAGGCAGATGACCGTTATGCAAGCGGCATCACCCGGCGGAGAGTCAGTTAAACTGTCCTAATGTCAACTCTTTTTAGACTAACGTTCAACAACGTTTGTGCGCCAATTTCATGCGTTTATTATTCTAATGACTCTACTTGTCATGTTTCTGTCTGTCTGTCTGCTTGTTTTCATGTTCAGCAGTCCCGTGACCATGTGGTGGTTTCCTTCCCACCTGACTGCCATCGTTTCTGTGACACATTTTTGCCCTCTCACTTTCTGATTTGCATTTACCAGTTCGATTGATTCGTCATTTGTTGAGCAGCATTGGTGAATTGCCTGGTCGAACCAGCTTTACGCCGATTCCTTGCCTGGATAATTCGCATTTTTATTCTTTTAAATCTTAGAGTCTAACGCATTCCCTACATCTTATTTCTTTGGACTGAATTCAGTTAACTCTATTTGGCAAACCCACCCTTCATAGAATGCCGTGAAATCGGTCACTTCTGCTTAACCTGACTGGTCTGTCAGTTCTGACCGCTTCCAATCCCCACTTCTACAACTCGTATGGCTGTTACTCCTCTCGTTTCGAGCGCATTTTACTAATAGCAATGGGTAGATCGCTGCATTCAAGTCTAGACCAACAGCCGCATATGTGCACACACACACACACACACAAATACACAGACTTTGATATTTTGTTTGGTTGCGCACTCAGACCACACCAACCTATCTATCGGCCTTCTTTTTTTACGCAAGCATTTCTTCCTCGCCGTAGCATTTCTCCTATCTTATCAATGGAGAATTTCTAATTCGCATTTTATAGATCATCAGAACAGAAAAAGAAACGTCGACACTTCGTTTTGTTTTGCGCATCAACCAGCTCAGTAAGGTGCTAGAATGGACAAACGAACTGGGGCGTGTGTTCAGATGAGTGATCTCGCAACCGATCGGAAGAAGACAGCTTGTTAACAGTTTCACACTTATTCGAGCATTGATGGCCTTGAGAACTCTTACTTGTACCGCCCTCGTTTCTTCTCAACTGTGATTGGTTTGATTGAGTCCAGTGTGTTGATTTAAACTAATGCTATTGACTTTGTCTTTTGTTAAACGATTTCCTAACGAACCGCCCTCCAGGCCTCTCACGGAGGTACCATGACCCAGGTCGTGAGATCCGCTGGTCGGCCGGAAATTTCTTCATTTAAACATAAACTGATTGCACAATAAATTTGTTCATTTGACAGGTCGCTTTTTGGTGCACGTCGTTTATGATAACAGTCTCTGTAAAACCTACAATCGGTTTCTTATTCGCCCAACCTCAGTAAAAAAAACGGATGGGGAATCATAATTCTAACAGATTATTTTTTAGTTTGCAGAGAGATGGCTGTATTAGTCAAGGGTAGAAAATCAGTTAACTTAAACTCGAAGCTAGGTTCGAAGCAGTAGCGATAGGACACCAAGCGAAATGTGCGCAGTTCGTTAACTTTGGATTTCAAGGAAGTTTGCGCGAAACAATGGGTAAAATAATTGGTTGTGGAGAATGAAACATTGCCACACCGCCCACACTACGTATGTGAGTAGTGGAGAGACTTAGGACCGATGGGATCATTATAGTCGTGATACTCTTGATTGGCAGTGCCGTTTCAATCGCTGAACACTTAACTATAGCGTGTTGTAAACTGCAACCGGCTGATAATGGATTCGGAGTCATCAAGCTTGCCTATGAAAATCCCGATATGCGAAAACATCTACAAAGTTGAGGAGTGCTTGTCAGCTCCTGAACTGTCGTCCTATTAACCGCCCCTATTATCGGATCATCCTTCCCAGACAAAAAACAATCAGCAAAACGTTTATTTACATAAGACGTTTTCTCGCTGGGCGCGCAAACTTTTCGGCCACGGGATCTACATCCTCCGATCCTGGACACGGCACCAATTGTTGTGATCCACGAACGCGGATGGCACAAGGATTGTTTATTTAGGAAAGCAACACGTCGGTTGTGCGTTTCAACAAGACGACAAACAAAAACACTCATCTGCGTAAGGTATTGGGCCCAGAATGTCAAGGTTGCCACAAACACCAATGCTGAGTTCGTCTACGTTCCTTTACGTGCCAAGAACCACTTCATGCGATGCTGCACTGCGATGTTTCTTCTGGTACTTTTCCTGCGACTACTTTAATGTCAAAATCTATGCCCTGGCCCCACTAATGAATTACAGTGGCATGAGCAGTATAGTACGATCGCTCCTCCTAACTACACAGTTACAAAAGATACCGACACGCATATATACATATACCTGTTTGCATACATACATGGTTGGCTACATCTGAAACGGATTAGCCTATCACAGTGACCGAAGCCAAAGGATGCCTGCGCTTTAAACCATCACCCCAAGTGGCTTGTGCTGCACCGCTTGTGATTTTTCTATATATATATATATATATATATATATATATATATATATATATA
>LUCH01001586.1:95969-116146 GCA_013368495.1 Paragonimus heterotremus
TTTATTACTTCAAATATATATATATATATATATATATATATATATATATATATATATATGTCTGAAGTTAAAGGTTACTCTTGGACAGGACTGACCTAATCTGAATTGCACTGTGTCAGATCAACTCGGTTCGTAACATGCTGATGTACACTAGGTGCCAGCATTTTGATCCGAGGTGGGGGTACATGTGGTGAGTGGCAACATCGGGACGAATTAAACTGTTGTGTGTACACAGACAGTTTTGATAAATAAATGCATATTATTTGTATCGAAGTGATATAAGAAGCAAAGACATGGACAAGGCACTACTATTGTTTCCAATGTTTACCGGCCGTCTCAGTGACTCATTCTCGACCAAGTGTCAGTCATCTGTGACTGACTGCAAAGTACACGTAAAAGAGCAACGACACAATCAATTGGCGTTCTGCCAAAAGGAGAAATGAGCCGAGAAAACGAAAGAATTAGATTTTTATGGAGAAAAATCAGCTGATTGAAACAAACGCTTACGATCGATGCGAATATTAGTTTAATGAATTAGGCCAATCAGTAGAACTGGACAGAACAGTTTGTACGACGCAATAGGGTAGGACCAGAATTGAAAGTAAATGACTCTGGACCATTTTGTGCGCAACCGCTAAAAAACGTCTCAGGCGATTCAACGTAATTTGTCGCGGTTGTAACATACGTGACGTTGAACTGTGATAAGAGTTTTTGACTGCACAGTATGACTGAAACTCTCTGGTGGGGAAATCTAGGCAACATCAAATTTCCGAACGTTCGGAAGTTCAGTGAAATTTCAGTTTCTCTTTTTGGTTCGGTGAACTATGATAAAGCCACCAAAACCGGTTGGTATTGTTTCACCGTGTTGGAACAAGGTGAGTTAATGAATTTTAAGTTGGATCGACAAATGGATTCATAATAACACAACGTTATGAGCAAGTTGTAATACTCTACGTTTCAACCACCTCGGGTGGCCTTCCTCAGGAGTGTTGTAATCGGAATTGGATCCTTAGTCACGATTTGAGATTAACGAGTTCAAGTTAGTTAGGATTTCGCAACTGTATAACACCATCATTCGCATTAGTTGGAATGGTAACAATGAAATGCATGTCAACTGAAAACATAATGGACGTAGTACGATAATACGAAAATTTTCTCAATCTCTACTAGTGTTGTGATCCAAGAACGCAGATGGCACAAGGGTTGTTTATTCGACGAAGCAATACATGGGTTAAGCATTTAAACAAGACCAGACACAAAACCACTCATTCGCACGCGGTATTCGGCCCCAGACCATCTCGGCTGCCACAGACGTCAATGCTCATTTCCATTAAGTAGCAGGGAGCATTATGGGCGATGCTGCACTTTGATGTTCCTACCTGCATTCTTCTTGTGGCTTGTACGATGTCAAAATATATGCTCTGTTCCTACTACTGAATAGCCGCGGTGAGTAGTATAATACCATCGCTCATCTTCACTGCACTAGATCAGTAAAACTGTGAAAATAAAGCATCAAACTGTATCACAGATTTAGAAGTTCAAAGAAACAGGCAGCGCATTCAGTAAAAAGGAACTCTCGGAGCATCCTCGATGTGATACGTTTGATGTAAATGAATAAACGTTGGCTAGCGTAATATCACCCAAAACTCTCGTCAGTGTACCCGCAACATCGCCTCGATGTAAACAACAAGGTTTAGTCACAATACGAATGTTCATGGACGTCGTTCATGAAGCAGCCTTGCCATTTCTGAGGCGAAAAAGAAGCCAAATACTTAAGGGAGAACAAGAGCGGAAATAATTAGTTGAACCAAAAAGAAAAGTAAATTTCAGTTGTCAGGCTCCCTAGCACCCCTGTCACTGGGCAATCTACTTATGTACAATGAGCAAGTTGCTTTTGTAACGGTAAATTACAATCCTTCCCCCCCCCCCAGATTTCATCAACAACGTAGCTGAACACGTCTCTCGGAATCGTGCCCACTGCAACAAAAAGAATGGCGTCAGATTTCACAGCAGATTAAGCAGTCATTCACCAGGCTCACAAGCATGATGGTTCGTCATTTGTTCTCAGTAGCCTTTCCATCTAACAACTCAAGTAAACGGGTTGGATCGGAAGAACGTATACAAGTAACAAGTAGACTTGGATGGGTTTTGGACAACGTTATGCAGGAAAATAACGTAAACCTCCAGTAGAAAAGCAAACAAAGACAAGACAGACGGTCATCTTCACACTGTTTGGGTAGACGCTATCAGAGAGCCCACACTGGAACCCTACCGAGAAAGTATTACCTGAAGGAAATACTCCTTGGACTACGTCTCCAGGAGTTGAAAAACGCTTAGGATAAAATCGACGAACAATTTTGTGATGATTGCGCGACGGCGCCCCGAGAAATATTGTGGAATTAATTAAAACTGAAGACCAAAACTGGTCACCAAACGACGCATTTCCATATTTGATTCAAAAACTTACCCAACTATAAGCATCCAAAAACCGAATACTGCCCAATCATATTTTCTACTAGACACCTGCCTAGCTTACATCACCTACATATCACTTAAAGAGGCTGTCACCATCTATGCCATCAGATAATTTTAATTCAGTCATTCCTAAAAATATATCTGCAATTGTTGGGTCAAGTGGACTAACCACTGCTACACCATGCAAAATCAAAACGGATATTTTTTGTGCATAAAAGTATGTTCCTTGAGGTAATTAACTTTTTGATAGGAAATAAAATCGCACAAAAAATCAACTGCTCCTCGGAGGGTAACGTTTGTAAATGAAAAGTCAACTTCCATAGAATACACCTTATGTGAACATACCGATACGTTCGATAAACTTTGTACCAGTTCGAAGGAATCTTTTACAGTGAGGAGTAAACACCTGATAGATGGAATGGAGAATGTCTACAAGCCATTTGGCAAGCTTGTGGTGCGATGAGTTGTACATGAACGGGAATGGTCTTAACGGGACACCACATTTGTGATTTTGGAGCACCTGTTAACTGTGGTGTGCGGGTTCCGGTTGGTTTCGTTTGTCTGTATTGCAGTTCTGAGATGTACCTATGCAGTACTAAGATTTGGAGTTTTCTTAAGATTTCTCTAACAAAACATTATTGTCAGCCATAGCGTCTGTGTGAAATGTTCGTATGTCCGCTAGGACACCTCTTATTTAGTACTCTTAATCAGCCTTGTTCAAGACTGAGACGAAACCCGACCTCATCCGTTGCAAAGAACATCATTGGAAACAGTTCACGTTGTTGATCCCGTCAACTTGTTTCAAGTAGTGTTCCGTAATCGGAATCCTAAACTGCCTGATGCCCCCGAGGTAATTTTAATCAATACCCGCCGTCCGGCCCTGTGTGTGTATAAACTGTTGACTCACGCAGTTTTTTTGTCCTGGAACTGATGGCAGTCTTTGTTTCACGTAAACCTAATCGCTGATGGTTTCTATTATTGTTGCTATCCGCATGTCCTATATATATATATATATATATATATATATATATATATATATATATATTCTACTGTTTTACTTTCGTGACTGAAGAGAGTAAACGGAATGTTAACATCTCGCGATATGTCTTCCACCGTCAGTGCTTAACAATGTAGTTCGGACAGGTGCTCCATGAACGTGGGCTCTCGCACGACCAGTCAACTGTTTGTGTCATTGTCTACAAGAAGCATTAAAAAAAATTTCAATCAAACATCATTTTAGATTACTGATGAGGAATCGGGGATTTGGTTTATTTCAATTTGAACATCACCCACAATTGATCACAGTTGTCGCATTCCCATAGACTTTCCAGTCGGCCCCTTTCAAAAAGAAGCACTAGACTCGAGTTTCGCTCTCATTAGAGCTCGTCAGCAGTGCATATCCTCGCCAGTGCCGGGACTAGAACCACGGCCACGCTGTTCATGAGGCAAACATCATTTTCCCTGCAATGCTATTAGGAGAAATTCTGGCAGGAATACTGATACAAGTTCGATATCACCCATGTTCATTCTCAGCCACTGACTTCAGTTTGAACACGACAGAATAACCACACATTCCAACTAAAAGGTGATTTAATTATGCCGACTGATTTGCTTTCGAACTATGCGAAACAAAGCATAAGCGCACATTCTGCGTCCGATCTGTCTCTGTATTCGGTACACTAAAGAGCTCGAGTGGTTGAATTGGGTTGTTTTGAGCTCAACATAATATCGATCACCTATGACAAACGGCGATGAAGACAAATGGCACAGTAAACGGTACCAAGAGACTCTAGTTATTCTTATGTTGAACATCAATTTCGCATTCAGATAGACTTCTCGGCCAGCCTCTTTCGAAAAGAAGCACTAGACTAGAGTTTCGCTTTTGTTAGAGTTTATTATTGCATATCCTCGCCACGGCTAGGGTTGAAAGTTCGGTCACGCTTTCACGACCAATGCGCTATTGATCTCACACTAGGCACGACCGAATTATCATACCCGGACGCTCAATCACTTTCGCTTGTGATTAATGATCAGGTTGCCCAATCGTCTCGATAAGAGATACAGTTAATATCTGTCAACTCTGATCGATAACCTCGCGACTAGAACTTCGTAGACAGGTCGAAATGTCCGATCTCATTAAACCTGTTGCGCAACAACTTAGATTCACTTCGAAAGAGGCTGGTTGGAAAGTCTACCTGAATGCGAAAGCTGCGATCAAATTCGAGTGATGCTCAGCTTAAAATGAACCAGATCTATGACTACTCACCAGAACTCTCGTTATGGTATTTTAACTAGCAGTTTTGGTTGCATCTGGAGACCACGATCTAGTAATTTCATGCTTTGATACTGCTCGTCCAACCCACCATCTTGAAACTTTTAAGATTTAAGAAGCCCGAGAGAAATTGCATACTACTGAGTGAGAACAAACGGGCGAAGTGGTTCTCACTGCCAAAATAAATGACCCGGATCAAGTGGCATCCGTTAGCCAGCTCAGAACTGTCATAGAAGAGGCCACGGCACTTTGCCCTCGAACTGCTGCGCCTCGTGTCTATGCCTCTGACAATCACTCACCTGAGAGATCTTTGCTGAATACCGTTCGTGCATCGAATAATTCATTTTCACATGAACCCACTGTATGTCGTCGTTCTGATCGGTTGCGTACTATACCTCCGGTGCCGAACACAGCTTTACAAAAATGAGTTACCCAACCAAGACTGACTTCTGAAAATGGAAGCTTCCGCGATAAAAAAAAATTATCTTAACTTACAGGGTTGTATCGCGCAGTCCGAGCATAATGATCGTGAAACAGTTTGGAAGAACAACAGTGGCAGTGAAATTTTCAGCAGCGAGTCCACGCTGTCCAAGCGGGTGATGAACTGATCAAGAAAAGAACAAAACTAGTCCTTCCAACAGCTCAAGTACGAACCGATCCATCGCCACCTTGTATTGTGGGAGCGTCTAACTGATCATCCAATCGTTCACCTCTGAGTCCCTGTACGCGTACCCTTCTATCTACGTCCCTATGGGGAGGATCGTAACTCATCATCTTAGCCGCTCGCCAAATCTTGGTCTAAGACGGTCAGCAATCCAGACCAGACCGGCTTTTGTAAAATCAAGTGAAACAATTATTAACGGTATTTTGCAGAAGCCACGTAATTAACCACCAACGAAAAACAGCAATAGACTGCTCTATATAAATTGAGCGGGTGACCATGCAGCCAACGTACGCATAAGGGCGCTGCGAGTCGCGTGCAAGAGCCGTGCCCCATTCCTATCAAGTTTCAGCCGCGTAAACCTTTTGTCTAAACGTCCATATGAGAGATTGTCCGCGTTAGCCACAGCGTTTGTGAATAAAAGTTCAGATGTGATGATCTAGTGTGGGACCAACTGAAAGAAGACATTAAATTGAAAGGCTGAAATTAAACTCCCAGTTCGGACACGAACGCCTGTAGATGGAAAAATTGCGACAAAGGCGACTTAAATCTGACGCATCTTTTTAAAACGAAGCAGTTTCAATCAATCATGTGAAAGTAAAGGTGACGATCCACTGTGACTGATGACTGCCTTACAATAATAAGAAAAATACCCTAATACTCATCAGAACACAGAATTTACATAAACAATAGTGGTATAGAAGCCAGACGATTACCTCGGCTGAACCAGTAAAGGAGTGGATTCAAGTAAGTTTGTGTAGGTTTTCATTCTAGAGACAGTGACAATCAAACTATAGGTGAAGATCTTGGGAAGGTCAGCAGAATGAGGTTAATGCGGTATGGGGGAGATGGCAATGATAACAAGCGCGGCGAATTGTCCTGGGGAGACAGAATATCATCTGTATTTCAAAGATCAGCGTCACCGAAATTCAAGTGGGTACGATTGCATAGGGAACACCGAAGATTGGACATACAAAGTCAGTTGTCAAAACCGAGATATTCACTCTGACGTGCAATCCACATGGTCGCATGCTGTGTATGCGGGTGCACTGTCGACCAAAAATGTCTCCATCTCGTCTTTTTAAATGAACTGCAACCATTTAGAGTAGGACTTGTGCTCAGAACAGCGACACGACTCATCAGCTATGTATTCAACAGATGAGAATGAGTGAAGTGTTAACACCTCTTCTTACCGTACTGACAAACAGAATATAGCAAACATGCGGAATACGTATTATCACTAACGGTATTCTAGACAACCTGATCCTAGATATGACATAACCACATAACTATTTCAAACGCAATGAAAGCAAGCCTGCAAAACCCGTTCATTCGCCAGGTGTCTAACAGTGAACAAATAATCGTCTCAGTGTTTGGGGCTTACTAGCAAAACAGTACTGGGTTCATGCATACGATACTTATCCGAATGAATACTACTTGAACAAACACACGAACACGGAGTGACCGATCGATTAAAGAAACCTTTGGTAGAGACCACAGAAGAGAACAATTAGGTGATAAAAATTAAAACAGGTGGTTGGAAATCACGTGCGTATGGAGGTAAAAACAAAGATACTATGTGTCAACCAGAGTTCGGAGAAGATGGGTTTGTCATTCGCATGGTAGCTCTCACTTCTTGACACTCGGATACCAGTTGTCTTGCAGAATCACAAATTCGGTCACCTTGTGCCTCTAGAACGTCCATACAGTAGAGTAAAGCATCTAGTTGAGCATTCAACTCGTCAAAATCTACAAACAAGAAAAGTGAATGAAAACATTCAAGTTGAATCTCGATACAGCCAGACCGTTAGCAATAAGAGGAAAATGTGGCAAGATGCAGAATCCAGTGTACTAGTGCTATTCTCGCCACGTGACGATATATATATATATATATATATATATATATATATGGATGTTCAAAAACGACCATCCTAAAGCCTTGGAAATTGATAGGTAAGATTATCCTTCCCCATTTCTCAACTCTGTTCACATTTCAAAGATAAAACTACTTTTATCTCGCTTACAAAACCCATCTGGGTCTAATAACGTCAAGTAATTGATTAGTCGAGCAAAACAAGAGATCGTTTAGGGTCGGCAAAGTATGTATAAGTTCTGTGAGCAAATAAGACAAAACACCAACACAGCATGACTTGCGCTTTAACTAATGTTGCTCCATCTCAGTAGATGCATACTGCAAACGGTTTGTAAATACATTATTCCGTACAGTATTTATCGATAAAACAAAGTTGGTAGTCCAAGGAAAACACTATCGTCATTATTATTCTGCTGCACATACAAACAGAGGATGACGGTATCACATTACGATCGTCTCTGAGTGGTTGATGGTGCGAACACGACTCTGAGAAGTTTTGCTTGGACAGGTATCAACTAGGCCACTAAATGACGAGCTGCGATTTATGACGCTAGGTGTTTTCGGTTGTTTATCATGTCGTCCGACGGTTATGTGACCGCATTTTCGACTTAGTCTAGCAGATGCTAGGTTGCCTTGACTGTACACTGATACTGAACAGCATAGGATGCCCCGTGAATTACGTTTGACTTGGTGAATTGAGGTAGCGTTTGCTTGAATATAGCCGTGGGAACCCAGAAAGTTCTAAATAGCACCACCTGAGCGGATAGCAAGGAATATGCAAACACAACACCTCGGGCGTTAAGTTAACTGATACACTAATTCCCCTTAGAAGGCAAACAATTGCTTCCTCAAAAACCTCAAAGGAGACGATAAGTTTGTGCAGTAGTTTTATTGAACTTGCTTACAAATTCCTTTGGACAACTGTTGCAAAGACAAATTTGCTCCAAGTGACGTAATTCACCTTGCAACTTCTGATCATTGGTCACCATCCTATCGCAAAAATATTGCGTACATTTCTTTTTCACTGCCATATTATCACCGCAGATGCACATTTTAAATGAATAATTGCACCCATCTGTCTGTCTCTATTTATTAGTCCACATGCTAAGGTATGTTCGATCATTTATACCACATGGTACTACTCTACTGGAAAACTGACGTAACTGTTTTTGTTTTTCGCAGAAGATATCGGTTCCGGCAATCTCTCTTCACTACAGTTTTACAACATTATTTAGCTACACTTAAGCAAACGCCATCGATCACTCCACATCAAAATGTAATCCCTTTTCATCACCATCTACAGAGGGCCAATGAACAATGTATTTACTCATCCAATATACTTATACGTGTTCTGGTTAAGGTCTCAGTCGCAATCTCGCAAGTTGTCCACTGTCATGCGATATACGTTATTGGGCAAACAATGAACGAGAACAGTCAGTGTGGGTTGACTGGCTCGGACATGAGAAAAGAACACGATTTTCATCAGCCGCATTTACGCATGTGCACTGGCTGAACAATCACTCATTTAAAATTAAGGAACTGTGTCATTGTTACTGATGTTCGCGTCACGGTGTTATGTCGATCACACCTTTACTGAATATTGCCCATGCAACTCTTCGATACTGTAGTCCGTTCAACACCACTGGTCTTGATATGCTGACCGTCAGAGATTGAAAGTTGACGGTCGATTGGAGTGCGGAAGGTGAACAGAATAGTCACAATTTCACCAATATAATTCGGAGGGAAGAGTATGCATGTAAACAATCGATGATAAGTGATCTAGTGATAACATGGACGTTCCTGTAGTGAAAGATGATAACGATTGTACATACGTAAGTCATTGTACGGTCAGCTGGATCGAGTAAGTTTGTCTTCTTGTTTGAATTCGCTTGGAGCTTCGTGAAGTTTTAGGTCTATGATGCCCACATACTGCATAGTCCGTTGAATAAAAAATCGGATAGGGTAGATTCGCGCGTTCAGCCAGTGGAGAGTGGAGATGCATGCTATGCATCCGTGAGCGAGTCAAAGTCAGATAACAGTTATTTGGACCTCGCATAAAAAGGTACGGTTCTCCACCTCGATTTGTTATATTATTACGTACGTGAACTCGTTTCCCATGATCGATCACCCAGGAAAAACCACTCATGTGGTGAGTAATCATGTTTTACATGAACACATTTGCTCCTTTCCGCCTGATTGGACTACATCCCGAGTACCGTGCACAGTTAGACAAAGCACGAACAACACAAACCAGTATGAATTCGTCTTTTCGTTGCAAGATGACTTAAATCATAGTGGGTGATTATATCGGTGATTATCATTTTAAATTAGCCGGGCATTTTAGGAAGACAATACTAGCGGCGAATGTTATTGCAGTAAGTCCCCAGTAGCTGAAACCATTTATTGTGTGATCCGGAGAGATAAACTCAGGCTTTCCAGACAACAACCTTGAATGGGTTGAATAAGCATCATCTTGCGAGGCGGAAATGCCCAAGCGATCCCCCAAACCGCTCATTCTTGAGCATGCACATGCGTACCATTGCAATCAACCTCTTGTGACGAAACCGTAGATTATCATATTATAATCGATGGCGAAACATTTGTCTTCGACTGTCAATATGCTGAGCTAGATAGAATTGCGCTGAAGTGAGTGAAACAGTCGATTTTATCAGGGATGGTCAGCAAAAGTCACGCGATCGAACAGCGTAGATAAGTAAGCAGGAGGCGATAAAAATTGCTCTGTTCACGCTGGACGAATGAATATTCCGCTAGTGCACATGAAAAACGGTAAAGGGTGTTAAATGAGAACCGGGCTTTTTCCGTATAAGGTCCCGCCCAGCTGACCGATACCAAGTGTCCGTTTATTCTTTCAAGAGAGAATCAAGTTCAGCTAGGGACAACACCAGCAACAAAACTGCGGAAGAACTTGTCCGTCGTCGGCGAGCAAGGTGCACTTTATTCCCGATTCTTCTCCATGTGCACAAGGAAAAACCCGCATGGCATACGCCAGTTGTGGATTGCTGCTAACAGTTGACAAACTTTATGGCACAACTGTCGGGTTTATTAGGCATGCGGCATGCTTCCGTTTTTAAATGACATCAACTATTCATCCTTAGTTGAGAGAGGCAAACGTGGTAGTATTACTATAGCTACGTCCTCATCTAATGTAAACAACGTGCGCAGTAAAACGATTTTGTGCATTATTTAATTGGTAGTGTTCTGAGTGGAGATGGTCAATAACGACAGGATGTAATCGATTTATTGCGTATATCAGAACTCGAATAGCATTTATATCAGTTGAACAACTCATCGCACATTATTGTTGAAAAATACTCAAAACGGTAATCCGTTTTTCACGAAGATTTGCATATTACAGCGGCAACAACGTGGATACTGTCGATCATATTTATGGAGAATCATGGTAAACACTTAGGAAAAAATGGATAAGGATTGAAACAATAAGAGCAAGCGGAAAAAAATACGGGCTTCCGAAACGAAACTAGTTGGAAGATTTTTCAAATATAGAGTCACGTCGCACAGATGAGATATGCTTAAAAAGTTTACGATAGTGAGACAGTCTGTTAGCCCTTACTATACGACTGAACAATGAATCGAAAAAAGAATTCCACATGTTACAAAGCTCAATACAAGGGACTAAAAGAAAATCTGTCGGAGGGATGCAAACATGAATTCTCACCTTCCTCAAACACATCATTCGCTTCGGCATGTGAAGAGATAACAGTCATCAATAGCGCGAGGCAGTGACAACACAGCACGAAGAACAGTTCGAAGCAATACCACCTTCGATTGTCAAAACAGCTAGATGAGAAATGAGATTAAATTATTAAACAAAAGATGGGTCAGGATGATAATAGATCGGCTCGTAAGTGATTGATTGCGATGTGAGTGTGTAGTCAACCATATATACATTTCCAGCCTCTGGATGCTCCCAGTGGCGCTGAATTACGAGCCACAAATAAACACTTGTCCATCATAATGTACTGATATCAAGATAAAAAGCAACCTGACATGTTAGACCAATGTTTCACATATTTTTATGGCTTGGGCACAGTATTTCATGCTTCAGTTATCCTCCTTTGATTTAAAAGCATACTGTTTGTAAACTATCCCGTCTCAATGGTCCTGAAGCTAGGTTCTGTATTTCCTTTTATCCCAGGGTCCAAACAGGTTAGGACTAAGTACTGCAGAAGGGATGACTATGTTAAAGAGTTGAATGTTGCTTAACAGGTGTGTAAGCAGGTACTCTAGGAGATGGCATCGTTTTGCCGAGGGACAACGTGAATATGGGGATGTAAAGTGATAAAAGTTTTAGCGACGGATGAAGTGAAGCACGGTACCTACGCACATCTGACTGATAGTGATCATTTTCGGATAAACCGGTGATTCGGTTGACTCTCAAGCAATTCCATAGTAGATGGCAGGGTCATCTCCGAGATCTCTGTATTCTACATTGAGGTGCAAAGATTCACAGCGCCGCAACTATGGTAGGATAGAAGGCTTCCTTGTGGTTTTGTAAGGGGGAATCTGATGCGAACTGACGTGTGATTAGAAGAATTGTTAACCGGAGCAGTATGCCAACCAGTGACCACATAGAGCTAACATTAAGATCAGGATCACCAGTCTCACTCAGACTCACACTCGTCCGATGATGCGACCTGCGTTCCGTTAAAGTGGAAATTAATTAGGCAGGAATAGAAAGAGTAAGGGAAACTGTGTTTGGCGCAAAAACTACTGAGAACACAAACGAACAAAAATGACTAGGGAGGTAGCCAAACGTACCGCCTCACAAAAATAGATAAATCATATACAGTATCCAGGACCACTACTCACCAGCACGCATAGTCGGTGCTTGAAGTCCGTTATGCAATAACCATTATCAACTATAGAGAAAGTTGATTCCAGGAATTTACTACTTGACGCTAAAAAGGAAGTTGAATGTTTGTTTTAAAAGTGTTCTTAGCAAAATTCGCTTCATGCCTTAGGAGAGAAAACACCCGAACGTCATATTCCACTAAGGCAATCAGTGCTTTTAAACATTCCGAAAAGTTATGAACCTACGCTGTACCCTTCCAACAGTGAGATTATCCTTTACTTGACAGGAACATCATGTCTATACGCAGTTGTCCAGGTGTGACTGAACGTACCGGATGTTGGCAATGTGGCCAAATGTGGAACAGTCGTAAAAGACGAACGGAATTTCAAAAAAATTCCTTGTTGTAGCAAAAAGAATTACGGTACCACATTCAACGAGATAAAAAAAATTCATCGTACACGCCCAATGACCAAAGCCCTTTAGCTGTGAAGTGTACAGAGGAATGTCTGAACCGAACTCAAAGAGACTCAACCTCCCGAGAGACTCACCTCCGAAGCAGAGCAAAAAGCTTCAGGAAGATGAGGTAGGAACGTTTGCATACTACCATCAATGGTCACTCTGCTCCTCTGATAAAATTAGTTCAAGCGTATGAAAGCGAATCTTCCCTGATCCTAAGGAAGTTGAATTTGAAAACTTGAAACAAAAATTGGAGAATGCCATCAAACCCGATGACACTTTCGTAGTAGAAACTGGTATATTTTGTATCACCATTTCAGCTTCTTTCAATCAGAATGTCAGATCGATTGCTCTTCTCTCGAGAAGGTTACCACCAGCAGAACATAAGCACAATTCTGTATAAGAAAGAAGGTTACGCCACTGTGGAGACTGGAAAAAGGTGGCGAAATTTCCTAGTGGGGCACCACCTCAAATTGACAAAAGGCCAACAATCTGTTGAATCCCCGTCTGATAACGAAACGAAAAGGAACATTGAAGACGGAAAAGTTTAAAGATGGCGGGTCGATCTCTTTTGTTTCCGTTACAATATTATTTACCGCCCCGGTTGTGATACTTACTTTGCCGACATGCACTAACGCAGATTTTGTGGATCAGTCATTAACATGAGCACAAATGGATTGCTTGATTCATTGCCACTCTGTAATCTAACTTTTTCTCTTGAGACAGGGAAAACCATCAACGTACACAGTAATCCGCACAGTATACCCCTACAGTATGACACACTACACTGATATATCACATTATATTAAGTTGTAACAAATCATATTATTAAAATCCACTGAACTTGCCTTTGATTAAAACAACACAACCGTCTGAGCGGTTAAGCACTGATTGTAAAGAATCCTTACTAACGAACACAAGAAATAAAATTCTTTTTACTACTGTTGATGTTTCTTTACACATTTGATTGACATGCGTATTCTGACACGTGATTAAATGCATACTGTGATGTCTACAATAAACAACATTTTTGGTAGTCGAAATCTACCGTACATTTTTGACGATTCTGCCTTTTTACACACTTGTTTCAGTCAATATGTCAATTCCTCATTTCAATTCAGGAGCTAAAACACAATCCACCCCGTGCCTCACTAGCACAACGTGTTTCCATGTAAACTGTGATTCTAAGGGTCGATAATGGCAGTGAAACCTGATCGTTCAAGGTAGAAGACGTGGACCGTCTCCAGGTATTTGACCACCGATGTCTGTGTTCAATCGCTCGTGTTGGGTGGCATCACCGAGTAAGCAACCAGGATGTTAGGAAGCGAGTATTCGGCAATGATTATCAAACGAGTTCTTTCGTTCAATCGTTGCATTTACACAGACTTAGATGATTAGATCATGTAACAAGGACGCCAACTAGTCGTCTGCCACGCCGAGCATTCTTTCCCGAAGGTGCGGTCGACTGGCGTAAGGTGCGAGGTGGATAAATGATGACCTGGCGTAGACAAATGAAATCGCTCACGAAGGGGTTGGCCACTGTAAATCGGGTTCGTCTCCCGGGCTGTGGTCCTCACGACTGGCAGAGTCTGTGACTGGAAACTTGAGGTAAGATGGCGGTTAACCGAGCTCAGTGGCGTGAATGTTGTCGTTGTTTGGCCGAGTTCTCTGTGAAGTGTGTGTAATGACGTGTGGCAAAAGGAAGTCGCAGGGAAACTGTCTTGCTAATGACGCCTTACTTTCACTTACAGCTTGGTTGTGTGTTTACAAGGTGTAGACACTTCTGATGTTGAACGCTTGAATATATACATAAGTATTTTTAGCAGCTAAATCCATTTCCGTCACCTTCTTTTCTTTTCTCTCTTCCTTTGGAGAGCTTGCCTTTTTTCTTCGTGATTGTGTGGCAGTTAAGCATCAGTGTGAATCACTGGTGTATTGCTGTCTATACTGGTGACGATGATAAGGGTCGATGATGATACATGGGGTCAATACACTGAATTTTCCTTCGCCTTGTCGTAGGAGTCTCAACGGTGAGAAGCAGACTGGGTACTATTCCGTTGGACTGTTCCAACACTGTCCAACTTACCCTCCGGCTTCGTAGATGCATTTCGACCATGGACCTATATTTACCTCCGATTAACTGCAGAACTTCCTTTAAAACTGTTGCTGGTATCCGTGTGACTGATTGTCGAAAGTCTGAGTATCCGCGTATACCCGCCTACTAACTGTGGTGCACCTGTAGTAAACTGAGCAATCGCTGGGTCACCCACGCCATCATAAGGCACTGTCTGCGACAACGGGATTTGGAAAAAACGGTGAGATTCTTACCTATCTTCTGTGCAAGACACAAGCCCGATGAGACTGTTGACTCGTTCTGCCATTAATCTGCAATACCTTACGAGGAAATTCAACTTGGAATCTAATATGTTTGCCCAATCTATATAGTTGCTGTGAAATCGGAAGACAGCAGAAATGTGCTACAGAGCTTGTTATTCAGTGAGCACCTCACCTATCATCGTATCGAAGATATACCGCATATTCCAGCTTGTCTTACTGAATTCCAAAAGAAAACTCACAGTCAGGTTACCAGTCAAGTCAAATCAAATTAGAAGATCCTTAGCAGCGAGTGAACGACCATCGCTTATACAGCAGGTTGATCGTACCTAGAATGATAACAAGAGACACTTCTTCACAGCTATCGCAAAACCATGTATTGAGTACGTTGCATTCAAAACTAATTTTGTTGGCTCAAACAATACCTCACCCTCTGCCAACCATAGTCACCTAGGTGGACGTTCGCGACCAAGCTACCAAAAGCTTAAGGCACCGGTGTAACTACAGCTGACTTAACTTATCAAACTGAAAAAGGCAGACGAAAGCTGTTCATTCAATTCGACAGACGCCGTAAAGCAAACAACGTAGATACAGGCAGCAGCACACCTAGGGTGCCAATAAACTCGTGCACAGCTGTGCGTCTATCAATAACCGTGTCTGCACGAAAGTCGATCAACGATGCAAGCAGATTTGGAAGAGTACAACAGAAAGAAATTTCGAAGAACTCTGCAGTAGTTGGACTATCTAGATATCTCCTCAGAATGACTTCAAGGACTATGTAGAAGATCTGACCCTCGGTAAGCCCTTCCGCCGCGTCCGCTGCGGATTTCTTTTCATGCCGTAGCCGATTACGAGGAGCTAATGGAGTTGGAACAAGTCAGCAAAGATATAAGTGATAACTTCATAAGGATATGCCCTGAGTGAAACAAATGCACACGCCTGCAGCCGTCGTCTGAGACCAAACGATTTGATGAAAGCAGGCGCAGGAGCATTATGAAACACAATGTACCTGTTCCAGAAAGCGTTGATGTCTTTATTCAACCACTTCGTGAACTACGCCAGTACAAAGTCCCGGCATCACTTTCTGTCTTCTCTGATCTAACAGTCACTGGCAAACGCACCTGAACTACTGACAGTAACACTTCCAACGAAAATAATTATTACATTATTTTGCTGTATTTATTTCACCCGTCAATTAGTTGTCAACTTACGCTTTCCACTTTAAGCTGTCATACGTCAAATGTCAGACGAATAAAGCTTATTACAAGGGAATTTCACTCTCCTGCTTCTGACGAGAAATCTTTGTTTGGCACAGTCGAGTCTAAATGTTTGTACAAATTTGTTCATCTAGCTATTGATTGATGGAACGGATACTTCGTCCTGAGAGATGTGACGTCGACCTCAACGCAGTTAACGCTTCTGAAGTATGGAATCATTAATTGTTGTCATCCCTTGACAGACTCAATCTCAACAAATTGACCAGCCTGGTCAGCTACATCTCGTCCTCGATCTACGAATACACCTTCGAATGCGATAGTTCTGACGATCTAATCTCATCAACATCATAACAGCCATGAGCCTGACCAAAAGGTACTCCGGCATGAGTCGCAGTTCACCTCAACACTGACGTAGAATATCCTAGAAAACGTTGACAAGAAGGATGAAAAATAGCAAAAGGAGACTAAGTGGAAGAACTAGAAATGGTATGGATGCAGGTATGCCATTGGCTGCGACACACTGCCACCTAGGATAGCGTCTCTAACCGGCGATTTGAATGATCATGAAGACCCTAACCGAGCAGCCGACATCTACCCATTTTTCTGTGTGGAACAGTCAGGGTCATCATATTTGGTGACCACACTGTTGCTTAAACACCGCGCGGTTTTTACCCAGTAAATGGAGCCAGGTATGGTAAACGCCCAGCTGACATGCGGAGTACGTGACCCAACCATCACAGGCTGTTCAATGTGAGTAGTTGACCAACTGATTGCACATCCCGTGCGTTCCGGAATAAGCGCCGGCGAACGGTCGTGGTGCATACGCGGTCAGTTCACTTAATGTGGGCCAATTGGCAGGGGCAACGATGGTCAAACACAAGTTTTGTGACATCTTCGCTGTAAACAGACCACGTTTCAGAACCATAGAGCAAAATGGAACACACACAGGCATTATATACTCTTACTTTCAGCAAAAACCGAACATTTTTCGACGCCGCAGATGACGCAGTTTGGCAAAGGCAACACGTGCTTTTGCCATCCACGCTGATATCTCATCAGCACTATTACAAGCTGACGAGATAGTGCTACCCAAATAAGTGAAATTATGCACAGTCTCAAGTGGATTACCTGCAATGAAGTAGGAGTTGAAATGCCCCAGTCTTGAAACAACACTGCACTTTGAAGGTGCGAAGCGTGTTCCATACAAACCGGCCCAGTCACTCACCTTGTCCAGCATGGTCTGCATATCCTCGGTAGAGCAGCTAAGTAAGACAATGTCGTCCGCATACTCCAGATCGGTCAACCGAACACCAGGGAGCTCAACACCAGTTTCACAGGACTCCTCAAGCGTACCCTTCGGAATGTCGTCCATGATAAAATAAAACAGAAAAGGAGAGATCGGACACCACTGACGAACAGCACGAAAAGTGATGAACGACCGGGGCAGTGGTCTATAAACTCTCACCCTGCTTGCAGAGTGAGCATACAATGATCACCACAGTTTCACGTATTTCCCTCGTACGATCTTGCAGAAGAGACAGTTCCACAGAACTTTACGAGCAACTGAATCGAAAGCCGCCTTTACGTCCAAAAAGACCATGACCGTCGGCTGCCTGTAAGAGTGCCGATGTTCCAAGATCCGTCTCAAGGTAAAAATGTTATCAACGGACCTTCAACCGGATCGGAATCCTGCCTGTTCTTCGCCTATCTAACTTTCTCGTTGAAAAGAGGACGATGGAGGAGGTTTGAACCAGGGACCTTGTTACGCTTCAGTAACTAAAGCTTCCGATGGAGGTCTTTCTGGAATGCAATAACTGGTCAATTGAGTCCGGTAGTCCACGTGATCTGGTTGAGGCCAGCTGAACTGCTCCTCAAAATGTTCAGCCCACCTGTCAAGTCGGCGCCATTGACTGGTAATAAGTGAACCATCTTTTTCACATATGGTTTCACTTACACGAACTCCACGACCAGTTCAACCACGGGTCTGGGAAAAAAGCTTTCGGCTATTCCGAGATAAAAAGGCTTTATCCACCTCTTCCGATTGATCAACCAAGTATTGCTCACGGTCTTTGTGCAAACTTTTAGTCAGCTTGCATTTAAGTTCTCAACGGTCGTCATCATATTCAGAACCAGGTGGGATAAAGCGACGCTTGTTCATGAGATTTATCGACGTGTTGGAAATCCAGTTCTTTCGAAACTGAACAGCTCCTTCGGAACATGCCTGTTCACAGCATGCTTTCATAGCTTCGGTGATTTGTTCCCAGTGCTCACTAGGATCCTTCATCTGACTCGAACTGAGCAACTTGTTCAACAACGCCTCTTGGTAAGCATTATTCACACTCTCATCGCTCGAATGCCAGTTAAGTACCACGCATTCACGAGGGTATGTTCACTGGATAAATGACAAAACAAAACGGGCACGCACAACAGCGTAGTCCAAGTCCAGGTGGTTGCTCCAAAAGGCACGACAGTCCTTAACAGAATGACGCCATCTGTAACCGACCGCCATATGATCCAACTGTGTCCACGGCTGAGAAACACACGGAGGTCTCCAAGTAACACAGTGTCTCTACCTGTGTTGTAATACGGTGCTCAAAATATAAAGACCCCGAGATACGCACAGCTGCAGCAGTCTTTCCGCCATTGTCAGCGCGTTGTGCCCGGACACCAAACATACCTCCTAGCCGCTTCTCATCCAAAGAAAGACAGCCAAGCTGAGCATTAAAATCGCCCGCTAGTATGATTATGTCTGAGTGTTTAGTTTGCTTCAGAAGGTCAACGAATGCATCATAGAACGCATCCTTGGTAGCATCCGAACAGCTGTCCGTTGGGGTATACGCCGATATAATGAAAACAAAACGCCTTTCTGACTTGCGTTGACAGACTCCAGCCGATGTATTCGGTCTGACAGCGCACAAGCAACTGTTCACTGGGATCCAATCGAGCAAACATTGCACTGCTCTGAAACTCAGTGCGATTCCCACTCTAGCTAGACCACGAGATTCAGCTTCGGTGTCACTAGAAACCCTGAGAGAGAAGCGCTTGGGTCGACAGTTATCTAGAGGTGAGCTCAAGTGGATAACGATGCTACAATCCGAGACTCGCGTCTCCGGCTCACAGCACACACCAAGCTCCAGACCTGATGGAGTGTGGACATTGACGGAACTAATGTTTGTCATTTGTCTTTGCCTCAAAAAATATATATAGCCCGAATGCATATGGAAGGCAAAAAACTTGGAGGGTAGAATAAAGGGAGAAAGTGGTGATGGGTGGATAATGTCTGCGTACGCAGAACGATAACCTCTGGTACTTCAGTGTCATTAACGCCACATAAGGTTGTTGACCTGAGGGACCACACCCCGAGTCTCTGACTCAGAAGTATGATCTGAGAGACAAGAGAATACACAGTTTTCTTGAGGAACCCCTAACCGGAATCATTGACTCAAGAGTCTGATTCACTTGGCACCTCTGTGTGAAGTCGAAAAACGGGGTTTCCGCTGTTCATCTGTTAGCGACTTTTAGACAAGATGGACAGACACTGGACCAGTTTGTCCAAAGATTGATGTCGCTTACAAGAGACTGTAACTTTAACATCATTACACCCGAGCAGAATCGAGATGATGCAATCCGAGATGCCTTCATAAGTGGTTTATTTTCTCGATAGACTATTAGAACAGAAACCGTTGAAATTTCAGGCAGCTTTTCATCAGGCCACATTGCTTGAACTGGCAAAAAAGCGGCCCAAATTTTACCAGTTCGCTCTGAATAACACATACAAGGCTGCAACCGCGGTCTCGATGAACTCGCTCAAACCTACCAGAATGCCTGAAGTGGCAGCCTCCAGCTCATTGACTGGCAAATGTTTCTACCGTGGGTATGACAAACACCTCCGTTCGAAGTGCTCTGCTCGAGATGCGTTATACAATGGATGTGGGAAGTAGGGGCACTTTCAAAAGGTTAACCTGATGTCCCGGAACCAACAGCCCTGCTCTAATATCACCCGTCCGTCCATTTCAACTGTTACATCAGCGGTGGCTCCGGAGTGTTTTCTAGAT
>LUCH01001587.1:0-48146 GCA_013368495.1 Paragonimus heterotremus
TGTATTGCTCTGTCTAATAAATAACCCTTGTGCCATCTGCGTTCTTGGATCACAACACTACTAACAAACGAGAAAGTAGCACGTTTACGTTGTTGCAGTCTATGCTACAAGTCCGAGATGCAGTACTATCCCAGTTACCTGAAAGTTAACCAAAAGGTCGACTCCAAAGTCTGCCAACAGTGGTAAACCGTTTCATAGTAGGGAATTCGGGCAACTGCTAACTTGGTGTCACATTCGTCAGATTGTCTCGCAGCTATTTTCGTTACATTAATTACAGTCAGCGTTGTACAGAGAGTACTAATCGATCTCTCGGTAGTCACATCATCGAATAGGTTTCAAATATGTTGGGGAACTACAAATGACTATTCAGACTTCATCGTCTGCCTTCAGAAATCAGAGTCCGTTCTATTGACCCATTAAGCTCATACTCGAGACGAACTATAGGGAGGACATTCTCTACTCTTCCGATGTACTGTTCCATGCCAGAAAGATGTACAACGTAACAGCTCGTCATTTTGTGCGCATAATCAGTAAGCATTTATTTTCCGTTTGTTTTGGTAACTCAACACGGTGCAGCTACGAAAAATGGGCGATGAGCACATACATGTGTACGTATGCTCATCATTATCTTGTCCGTCTCTCACTGTGCCCGTGTCTTCCGTATAACCCGGATGAACATACTGTTTGTTCAGACTGTAAGAAATGCAGGTCCAGAAGACTGCAAAAAAATGTCTTTTACCTGTTCCATGGAAATTGTTGAAAAGAAAACTATTAGTTCTAAAGGTAGAACTGAACACATTTTTATTGCATCTGTAGCATAGCTGGTAGGCCTGGAGCTGCTGGAACTGGATAGGGCCTAATCTTACAGAGATTTGCGAGGTTGCTTCACAGTGATCGATTTCTTATTGCAGTAATGGGCAAAAATGTCCTGTGTTCAGGCATACGCACACTGAGCTACTGAGAAACGAATGAGGGCAATCTGTAGAGTGTCCCTGTGGATTGTCCATTCGAAACTAAACGGAACCGTTACACAGCGTACGTTGAGCAGAAAGAATTATGATCCTTTCAGGTGGAATTATTGACACGGTTAGCTCAAAACAATTTCAAAACGCTTCCACGTGATTTACAGACGTCTGGTTTTCATCCCCAGCACTCGAAGTTTGACTGAGCACGACTGCATCCTATCTGGTGCCATCTAGTTTGTCAACTGCGAATCAATGAACAGTTTGAACAGCAAATCACTGTTAAAGGGTCCGGTTAATCGTCTGTCAGTCTGAACGTACGCCCTAGATTGCACGAGTGGTAGCGGTCTGTTGCACAGCAGGTCATTGACAGAAGCGCACTTCAGCGTACATTTGGTTGCAACAGGTCCAGACCATGATTCCATCTTATCCGAAAGATGATCGCCTGCTTGAATGCTTGCCTGTGTGCATATGCGCACGCGCACGTGCTTATGTGAATGGCAGGCAAACAACTCGGGAGTGGAGGAATCTCACACTTTCACGTTCCCTCCCTCTGTGTTCTGCTCGACGCGTTGGGCGTAACTGCTGCCAACACGGTACCTCTGCCCTACACGGTCGGTCACCTATGCTAGTGGTCTGGAATGGAGTGCAGTCAAAATAGGAAAATCCCTGTGGTCTGTGCGACTGTGTGGTATGTGGTTACTGCTGCAATCATTGCCGATGACGGTGACGCTGGTGTTACGGTTGCCTCGACCACCAGCGTGTGGTTAGCTGGCACTTTGCACCTGATGGCCTGTTCGACCCCCTGGCCTAAACGGTTCGTTGGGTTCTGGGCAGCCGTTTATTGGAGAGTGTAGAAAGACCACGTCGGATGTACAAATGCATTGATCTGTTCGCAGTTCATTTACCGGCGGAAATTTGCCAATGTGTATTTAGATTAGATTAAACGTCAGCGATGTCATTGCACTAGGTGAATTCGCTTTAACTTCTTGGAATACAAGAAACAAACAAGTGGATCAAAAATAAGAAGAGATTAACGATTTTTCATTGTAGAAGGTCTACCGGTTATTGTTCCTAGTAAGATGATGTTTACCAAAAAGTATTTGCAAACAGAGGAAGTATGTATGGCAACGTGGTCACAGTTTCAGACACATTACTACAAAAGGATCTCGGCCGTTCATCATCAGAAATTTATACGAAGGTACTTAGTTTCGGTCAAAATGTTGTTTACAGATGCTTCCATATTACATCCATGGTATTTACTGGTTTGGAGGACGAACAGATTAAAGGAAAGTTCGCGGTTTAGCCCTGTCTTGTTCCATGTCTGTCTTAGCTGTATACAATACAGCATCCGGTAAACTTCGCATGTGTTGACCGGAAGGAATAAAGCGCGATAAGGTCTACAAGGTATGGACAACTGGTCATCTGTGCCGAACCCTCCTTCTCACTTTTGTTCGTCTGTGCGGTGCCCGTCAAATCCGCGACGTGTGCTGATTCTTCGCCAGATAAGCCGAAAATCACATCCTGTCTCATGACGATACATTTAACATGTCAACACAAAGGCCTGGTCTTCAGTTGACTATCTCGAAGATTTGTACCACAAAAACAGTAGCATGTCTGGCTATCTTTCTTCGAAAATTGTGACAAATCTAGTAAAAGATGACTTTTGATGATAATTTCAACGAGGTCAGCAAAACCTCTTTGGTTTCAGTGGAAAGCAGTGAAAATAGTAACAGTCCTTAAATTCCTGAGATGAGGAAGCGCAAGTCTGGATCCTAGTCTGCATAAGTGCTGAGATGTTGCTGATGAATAACCTCTAGTCTATGAACTACAACCGTCTGAACAGGTCTCTGAGGTTAGAGATGAATTAACAGGCAAAAACTTCGTAATGGCTACCCTCGTTCAGTGTAAGAATTAATATGATTATCTAGTGTATACATGTTCATGCACATTTCTCTATGTAAAAACATATTGCATGTTTCTAAATTCAGTACAAACACATAATGGAGAAGACGGTCACTACTGTTGTGTTATCGTTGATGTAAACACTTCAGGCACCATCAAATTGAACAGAATTCCAAAGTCAAACGCAGCCATCAACCGGAAAGCCAGTTTCGTGGTTGCCGGTGCCCGAAAGTTACAAGCCTGTCAACAAAACGTCATGGAAACCATGGACATCTGTTGAGGTAAATAAAATCAATTTCTGTCTAGGTAATGTGAATTAGGCCATACTACTGTCAAATATACCGTGTGGCATTTCTGTGGGAAACTTGGCTGCGCTGATGACTGTCCAATTAACGTTTTTTTACGTGCTTCTGCGTTCTTGTAGGACAATATCACTTATCCCACCGTCAACTGGATGCCAGTCTCTAACATTCATCATACGAACACAACCATTGTGCATGTAAGTCAACATGGACGAACGTATTAACTCATGGACGTGCGCCTCTATGACAAATAAATGTACAAAGTTTGAGTTATTGATAACTTATTCACATGAAACTCCATAATGTTATAGATACTTTGTAAAACGAACGCATACATACTTTTCGTAGAAAACACATATGCCGGTATACTCAGTAAGGAAAACAGACTTAAGAGGATAGACCCTAAGTATAACTGGCCGGTCTACTCTGAGACTGACGGACATCCTCCTCCTCTTTGTTCTTCATTTCACCATCAGCATCTTCAACGGCAGCACAACTCATCTATTCAGTTTTCCTAATAAAAATTATTTAGCACACGTGTTTGGACTGGACGGAAAAGTGGTTTTAAATTCCTGAAACTCTATGGATAATTTCCATCTATAAAGCGGACGGTAAAAATTGAACACTGTCCGCATTTGACCGCAACTCAATCGTTCTTGTAGACGTTCCAGATAGCCGCTTTCTTGAGAAAGCACTGTACTCGGGTTTTGTTCATGTTAGGTCTCGTCACGGCCGGCATCCGAACTCCCATCACGTTTTTATGAGGCAACTCTGTTGACGACCGTGCCAACTATTTTATATTGGGCACTACTGAATTATCATGTACGAATGTTCAACCACAATCGACTGTGAGTAAAGTTCAGACTGCCCTATTGCCTCGAGTGGAGACACTATCTATCCCGTTAACTTCAATCAGTGTCTCCCGACTGACACTTCTCTACGAGTTGAAATGACAAACCTCATTAATATTGTCGGGCGATACTTTCATCGTGAGTGGTGTCCAGCCTACGTAAGCCAAAATTCTCTGCTAAGCAAACATCACTTCAGTTAGTTCATAAGGCCAATGAAATCTGAGTGGTTTTATTCGGTATTAGTGAATTACCCAATTTGTGTGTTGAGGCACATGTGCATTCCGCTTTCAACTGCCGTTCTGGCAAATGAGACAACCTTAGCTGTAAGCCTGTCATAAACTTACATTACTGATAAAATTTGTACGGGCCACCCAGTAAACAACTGTTTTTATTAAACTGGGCACAAGGACTAAAGAGATTCAGATAGGGAAATAGAAAGCAGAAGCGTTTCCGAGGCAACCGAACGGATTCAGTGACCAAACCAGACAAATAGGCGAACTGTATGTTAACCAACCAACTAACCAACTTAGTAGTGTCCTAGAAATTTTAGGTTCACCTACGTATATCCTCTGTGACAGGGGGCTCGAGTTTGATCGGACTATAGTACACCTCTTTGACATCGATGACTACGATGCCGTGGCTCAGTTATGTTCTTTTGCTACGGTGGATTTTTGGTTTAAGTACGGCCAACTTAATCCCACCGAGGCATGGCTGTACTTTCCAAAATGGGCGTATTTTCCAGGTGCGTTGTGTCACTTACCCCTGTTATCTTGTTGTACCTCAGCCATAGTTGCATTGTTGTTATGCGATTGTTGCACGGCCTACCAACACGGCATCCGCGCTTAAGCCGATCAGTACCCCCTGTATGTTGTGAGGATAGTTTGTACTCTGGGTATACTGTGTTCGTGTGAGCGCAGTGATAACCCGCTGCAGACAAACACATTTGTTCCCCAATGGTGTTGAAGTATTTGTTCGCCCACCCAGGTTTGCTGAAGGCTCAGCTAACGTGGGCCCACTTGCATTATCGATGAACCGGTGTGCGGTGTATCTCCCCTCATGGTCTTCATCACGTCAGAGGGATCTGCCTTGTCAGGATCCTGGTGTCAATGTTCAGGCTAACTGTATCTTTCCGAAACAGGTGGTCAGTAGAAAAGGTGGCTTAGTCCAATTAGTTTGCAGTTCAATCAAATATAGACTCCTGTCCGCAAGCCTTTCACACACTGGACAAGGCAGTCTTTATTTCATTGGAGAACGAAATAGTGGTCACCGCGGTCAGTGAACAAGGTGAATCACGACAACTTAGCTAAGCAAGAGTGTATCACAAGATTTTGTCAAGAGGAAAAACCATACTAAGGATTCAAATGAAAAAGGATTTCAGTTGTGAAATATCCGCACTGAAATTAACAAGAATGCAGCCTAACAGTTTGGGCGTCAAGTCTAACGTGTTAGCGATAAATGGACTGAGAACAACATAAGGTTACAAGCAAGTTGTAATAGTCTACGTTTCAACCACCTCGGATGGCCTTCCTCACCTGAGATGGTTGAAGCTTACAGTACTACAACTTGCTCGTAACGTTGTGTTAGTTTCAATTGATTTATCAAACAGAATTTCATTAGCAAATGGAACAGCTTATGCAACTGACAAACTCAATGTAACGCACTAACTAACTGAGCAGGCGTTTAGTTTGAGGAACCAGATCGAAGTATCTACTTGTGATAATACATCTCAAAAAGATATCACTTGGAGTTACGGAGGAACCAGGCGTTGAGACAGCTTGTTTCCAGATTCCGAAATCAACAGTGTATCAGTTCGCGTTTTTCCACCACCGTTTCGCATGAAGTCGGTGTACGTTTGGACGGTTGCAAAACTGGACAGTGGAATGTTCACCTAAAGGTATTCTTGATCGTGATGCAACAACGTTTTTCTACCAAAACAGCATCAAACAGGAGTTTGGCTACAAACTGGGAACATTTTCACGGACAGGACACCTCTTGGAAAAACTGAATCCGCTGCTGTAATGCTGTGTTACAACTTGGAACTTGTATTCTGTGTTGGTTGAAAAAAGTGCATATCCCACACTTTCAAATTAAATGACCACGAACTACACGATGTAGAATATTCAACGAAGGGCGAGGCGTGAGTGAGGCTTGCAATACTCCACGGTTGACAGAGGGACATCAAAGGTATAATGTTAAACAAAAACACCGATAGTATTGAACAAATGTACCTCTCACAAAAATGCCGACTAGGACAGCTTTAGGCCACTTTGATTGTCGTTGGATACATCACTCCAATTACAGTCAGTGAGAGCTGATGTTAGACGAACGTTCAAGTCAAGACACCGAGAGTATATTCTGGGATCTGTACTATGCAAAAAAATTTTCGAAATGGGGCACTGAAGAAACCCTTAGAAAGATGTTTCCATCTTCAAGAAAGCCCACATCAGTAACGATTTCCAACGCTAGTTATAGGATAACCAGCTAGTGACTGAACATAGCGGGAAATGTCATTACGGTTCGATACATCAAGCACTTCAAAATAACATACAGTTGACTGGCAGTCCGAGCTGAACGAGAATGAATGTCAATGTATTTCCCCCAAATGACGAGAGATTTAAACAGCATTCCTTGATCTGTATACAGTTTACTTCTTATGAGACATCACCTTTCAACCGAACGATCAGTGTAGCTAACTGTAAGTGAACTGTAGAGAAGAAATTGATCTTGACGACACCATTTCATGATGTAACCTTGAAAATCAACAAGACTATTAGTGATCTTCAATCCTTACGTAACTATATGACCGTATTCCCGTTAAAACTTTATTCTGGAATTAACAATGATGGTGAATAAACTAATAGGTTTGAACGAACAAACTAAGCAGCGGACAACTATTGTGACATTTTTGTAAATTAACAAGGTGTTCGTCTTCCCCCAAATGATGGCCACTTTGGAATAGGGATAACATTTTTTGCATTGAAAGGGGGGGCCATTGTAAGAGGTTACAATGCTGAATGGCTAGTTTATCGACAAAATACAATTCGTATGCCGTAGCAAAATTGTATCCCTCCACGTGACAAGTAGCTCCAGAATTCCTTAGTGGACTAGTTTGTCATCTCTCTGTCCTCAGCTCAAATTGTTGAAATACCATAATTAGAGTGAGCCGTGCAGTTCATGTACGTTGACAACGTTATTTTGCTCAGACCTGTTTCTATAACAAAGCTGCAACAATGTGGCTGGTCGAACGTAGGCTAGTGGTTAAAAGCTTGTAATCTGTCTGTGAATACTTCAGTGTATGAGTATTTTTGTGTTCACTTGTTTGTGTAAGCGGTTATCAGCAATTCACAAGGCACTACTCGAACATAAAAATACATCGGAAATCTAATTCAAATACTTACAAACCACTTTGCGCTACAACGTGCACTAGTCTTTCCACATCACTGACGGGTTAAAAAAATCAGGAGACCCATATGTTATGTTGTTCGTATGCATGTTTCCAATCCTTGTCACCACAATCAAGTTTTATTTAAGTTTGAATGTGTACGTGGCGAATTTACTATCCCCCGACGTTTTCTCCGTCTCTTGGAAGTCAACTTAATGTCTTAAACAGTTGCGTACAGTTTACGGCTTGATTCAATGGTAATGTGCGTACACATTTTACTAATGCATTCACTGATTTCCATGCGAATGCGTGCGTGCGGTCAGTCAATTGACAAAATCTTGAGGGTCAACGTTTACCCTTATTTCCAGTCTTTATCTAACCCAAGTAGACAGTGCGCACACATGTTCCTAAATGCGTTCATCCAAGAATGCAAATCTTCTAAGCTTCCCTACCTTCCAAGAACATCGGTGAATTCTGAGTCAAATATCCTAGACTGTATAGAATGGTTGGGTGAATAACCGTGTTTAATCTTCCAGTAGTTTCTCGATACCTCGTTAGATTGAAAATTTTGCCGTTGCACTTTCGTTCAGTTCAATTTATTATATTTACTATTAACATTATTCTTGATGTTGCTGTAGTTGTCGTTGTTATTGTTGTTACCTAATACTTGATAATGTTGATAAATATGTCAACTTTTCTTGCGTTGACTTGATTTTCACATCTGAGGGTTAATGTGACGCACACACGCGCAACCATGGTGGACGGGTTAACTTTCATTACGTCAGAATCTACGACAGCTTTACCCCGTTTTATACAATGTCTTTCGATTAAATAATCAATCATTAACATTTCAGGGTCAATTGTTTGACACCATATGGAGACAGCTGTGTGAATCAATTAGGCACCTGTCTGATCTATCGACTAACGACCCCACTGTTTTAAAAGTACAGCAAACTGCGCGGACCATTATTTGCATAGAACGTTGATGTATTTGTTGTTGGCCGAAAATCAACCACCGGACTCGGTTTCTGCAGTTAATGCCGAAAGTACATGCCAGCAAATCAAGTGACACACAAACGTCTATCAAACTCAGCATCTCGTTGGAACAACACAACGCGACGTCGTGCTTATCACCATGAGCCACCCCAGTAACTGCCACATTTGGCCCACTTATCCCATTAGGATTGAATGCAGTCCGTTCAAGTGGTTAACCAACAGCGAGTCGGTAGGTAACATCCTCACGTGTTGAACAAGTCCCCTTCACAAAGTTCCATAAGAGTGCCCACTTTTTTTAAAAAATCGTTAGTCATTCGCCAACTGTAACCCAACAGTCACGTTCCATGATGGTACTGTATCTGACTACAGAACGAGTGCGTATTAGTCCTTGTTGTTATTTGAGTTATCGGTTGCGAATTCACTGTTTTTCAAAGGGTACGTCCAATGATAGTAGAACTGCTCGAAACCCTACCAATTCTCGTAATGTGGTATCAATCACCGGCAATAAATTTGTCTTCATCGTCGACGAATGGTGAGTTTGAGATATTGAGTGATACATAAGTGAATGTGTTCAAGTAATTCGCACGCTGTTTCTGGTCGCATACATTAAAACAATTTCCACTGTGGTTTACCGTCGTAAGCTTTTGTTCAGCCTGTCGGTGGATTCAACAACCCAAAGTAACATCCGACTTGAACAAAGTGAACAGTATTGCATTAGTCCCAAACTAAACGTCGTCGGTATTCTTACCACTGCTTTTCTACCGCTGCTGTTTTCGCTGTCTTTCAGTGCAACTGACGGTGCGTAAACGGAAGAAAGTTTGCTTTAACTTGGAGTAAAGTGAATTTAAATGCAAAACCCAAAGATTAGAACACGACAGCAAAGACAGTGATACAGGACCCGGCTTCCGTCTTTTGTGAGATTTTATTTTTCCGCCTGGTCTTGTAAATCATTTGGTGATAAGGTATGGCCAGCATGCTCACAGAGTTGTTTCAGTTAATGCACATAAGACCGGCTGTTTTCCATCGACAGCTTGAGCTCAGAATAGTCAACTAATCGCCTAACTTGACAGCTGTATTGAAAATGTTTCTTCACCAAGCAAGATGGAATCATCAGTGTTTGCCGTATGCACTGCTAGACTGGCAATCGAAAACTTAGACTATCATTCCGGACTACCAGCTCCACCATTATCCTAGAAGGTAAGAAATGTAAACTCATGAAGTAAAGGATGGGAAATTTTTGCGTTCCAAACTAGTTAACAAGTAGCAGTTGTTTTTCGGCAAATAAAAAATAGTGTAGTTAAATCAAATTTGGCACAAGGAGCAGTGAGTAAAAAGTGTATTCGAAAAATGGAATGGGGTGGAACAGCCCAAACAAACATTAAAGTGCCATATACGTACTTTGGAATTCCAACATTGTTAGTACTTTTAACAGATATCGGAATCCTCCTGTATCCGTCATCTCCTGTCATACGAGGAACGGTTGACCTGAGTACGCTGAATATCTTGCACATTAACGAGGTCATGACAGTAGATTGCTCACTAACTTGTTCGTACGTGCTCATTTCAGATTGATAGTGAACACGAATTTGGTCAAGTTGTAACATCGATCTGTCAAACTTTTAACCTGAGAAGCAGGCGCGTCAAAGGTTATTGAGAAAAAGCCTTTTTAAGTAAGAGATTAGAAATGCAAGTTGTCGATTCTAGACGGGATAACGGCCAAGAAGAAATTATGCACACACCGGTAAGTTGGTACACGCAACGAATTTCAAAAACCGCATTGCCGGGGAACGTCTGATGCTTCAGGACTTACGGTTAATGGTGAATCAGACACCGATTACACGTTGTGCACTTCATGTTGATGCCAAACATATCACGCATGAAAAGATGTGCACAAAGCCTATCAAGCCTGTTACAGTAGGCATAGTTGGCTATCTGTGGGATCAGTCAGGCTGATTTATGTTTGCGGAATGGGAATCGTCCCATCGGTGAACCCCGAACACCAGATAAAAGCAGTACGATAGGCATGGTGCCGTCCTACTCTGTCGAACGGTCCTCCAGCTCAACTTTCAGCCAACAAGAACATGGGAGATAAACCCAACATTGTTCAGGTGTTCGACCAATCCACTATTTGCATACGACAGTCATCACAAAGCATTCTGCGGCACTTTGTATCAATTAAACAAATACACCGTTACAAACCATCCAAGTATGTCTTGCCTTTGTCAGACAGCACACAGATCCAATCTTCCTGAGCTGCTCACACAGCAGTACGAAAGGGTGACTTCGATCAACTGGGTCATATTTACTCGCACTGTGCGGCCCCAGGGAAATTTAAAGGTTTCGATTTCAAATAAGTACTGTGTTCATGTAACGGTGAAGAGCAAAACTAACTGAAGTCATATGACGAATACCCTAGCTGTCGGATGTCCAGAAATTTGGACTACAGATGTAACAAATTCTCTGTTGCTAGTGGAGATCACGTCGAGAGGCATTGTGAAATTTTCCTGACTTTTTACGCATTAAAATTAATTCGCAAAGAAATTAACAGTTTAAAACAGTTCAATTTTGCATGTTCTTTATCTGATTGCAGAATTCACTGTCAACTACCTAAAGTTGCTTCTGGAAGTTGTAACTACACTTCAAATAAATCCGAAATCACAAAGAAATTCCTTGAGTCTTCCGCATTATGATTTTCAAAAACCAGGTAGTTATCAGACAGTTAGCTTTAGGAGGTTTCCTAAATCTCTATTCCCATTTATTTAAAACGGGTATTTACTCAATTTTTCAAGTTGTTTGATTCACCTCCCTTAATAGATTTATAGCTACCTAGTTGTGTAGCATCGGTGCATCAATTTTGACTATTTGTGCGAAAGATAGCGGCGCTATTCGAAGTGGAGTGATTTGTGTCTGAACAGCTAACTGTTTAGATTTTGTTCACTAAGTCAGTTCTAAGGTCGATTATGTGAATTCAAGCTAATCTTTCCATAACATGCGCTACCTCACTTTCTTGGATCTTGACTTGTTATTTTGTCACTTCTGAGGAGCCACCAAACGAGAAAGCCAACTGGTTTTGTCTCGATCAACCAAGCATTGAACTTGTGTCATTTGTAGCTTAGCTCCATTTCAGACACTCTCTCACCCGGTTGTTCTCAGATTTTATTCCTTCAAGTAGTCTTGCGTTAGCCATACATTTCATAACATAAACGTTGGTCGTCTCAGCTCCTGGCTCTACAAGGTGATTTTGTTGGAAAATTCATGTCGACTTCTGGATGACTGAAACTGATCCTTGGTTTGCTTGACCTGGACTTGAATGAAATACAAGCGGAAAGAACACAGCTTTTTTGTTGATGTGTCTGAGAGCAGAGGTCGGACAAATTGGATGAAAGATGGTTTGTGAGCTTGAGTGAAAAATTGTCTTCTGAAATTTTGTTTACATATTTCCACCTCTTTAACACTGATTGACTGACTTCATGCGAAACGGTAGATATTCATTCAAAAACTTGGTTATTCATCGTCCTGTTGTGATTAATTAGGCAAAAATTTGAGTGTCGACCTGACTCCAGTGTCACAGATAGTCGGCTTAGAAACCAAGTGATTTCAGTGCCTAGTGTTAAGTTACATATCTTTCATGTACCACATTTTACTTCAATCGTAACAGTGAGGGCTTCCTTCAGGTTGTCTTACTCACTTCACATTTATTCACTGAATGCTTGAGATCTGTTCATACATAAGGTAGCAGTTTGCAACAAATGCGTCCATAGTGTTGATTTAGGTCCTGTAGATCCCAATTATTGAAGAAACAATACAAGATAACTTTACTCATCTAGTCCTACTCCAAAAACTCAACATTGATTTGTTCGAAATTCTAAAACGGGAGTTTCTCTTGTCAATACACAGTGTGTATTCAGTTGCTACTCTACACGTATACATTTTCACACTGTGGGAATGTGCATCTCAACAAGGTATAGTGACGTTTGTCTTCTCTTATTCTGAGTTGGTCAGTTCTTATCTGAAGACTCTTTCCAAAGTTTGACATCTCACTTTTCCTCTGACGGCTTGAAATCTTTTTCGCTCAAATTGGATAAGAACTAAGCTGCGTTCATCCTGATCGATTAACTTGTTTAGCATTTACGTTCGTTGTTGTTCTTGTTCATGGATTCAGGTGTATGTGGCATTTCATTGTGTTAACCTGACCTGACCTAGTTCACTTTGTCAAACACTTTACAGCTAGTAGCAGATATTATTAAGCATAAATAGTTGGCATCCATTGCGTACCACACTTTTGTAATAAGCTTTTTCCTCCAAACCTCTTCAGATGTCTAACTTGCTGTTTGAACGAAAGCATACGCATGGGGTATCACTTCCTTGTTGTAGTAATAAACAGATATTTTTTTAAAGGTCCATATTTGCATATTCCAGTGTTATCTCTTAACATACCTTTTTTCCCTTCATCTTATAGGTTCGTATTTTCAGTTTTCTGAAAATGTATATAACGGTGAAGATACACATGTCAGATACAGTAGAGATATGCTTGACACGACTTGATTATGTACGTTTGCTTCAAGCGCTGAATATACCCAACCTAACCAGTTCTGATCAAGACATCTAGACACTTGCAGAAAGCGGAAGAAACTGGTAAGCAGCATCAGTATGGAATATATAACTTGAGTGGTGCACTTGGTTCGGTCAGTCACAATTGTGGACCGACTGGACTGCTGCGCTTCGATGTTATGACACAAATTGTCACTCTCTGATTCACTTTCCAATTTGCTGCTCCAGTGAGTAACCTAGACTATACCGTCATTTATGAGGGCATTTCACGTAACACCTCGTGAAAGTGTCATTTTTCTGTAGCTCGACAAAAAACAAACAAGTAATGCGTATGTGCACTGTAGGTGCTGGATGTGTGACTCTGGTTCTGGTAACGACAGGATCCAAGTAGATGTGACCATCTGATCAGTAGACTCGTATCGACACATATAGACAACAACCATGTGGATAAGATATTTTGCTCTCAAATAGAAGGTGGTTGGATCGAATATAAACCTAGAAGAACCACTTTGATGACTTCAAAACTGCATATGGGTCGTCTGTCGTAGGCATACACGTGATCAAGACTTAGAGCCTCTGAACATGGATCACGAGGTGGAGTGTGTTTATTCTGAATGAAAGGTGTTCACGATACGTAACAGAGTCCGTTCCGATAAAAAACTAGCAATATTTTGCCGGAGCGAACTCAACAACTCAGAACGGATTGCAGTTGTCATACTCTGGTAAAAGTTTCAGCCAACTTCTTCTGAAAAGAGATATTATGCTCGAGTTTTGTTCTAGTTAGAATCCGTCTTTATTGCATATAGTTGTCACGATCAATAGACGAGTTCCGACCACGCTCCCTCGAGGCAACCGAGATGACCGCGGCCCCACTCACCTCACATTAGACACGGGTGAATTATTATTTCTAATAAACAAAAACTCCCTGTTACCTGCCAGCGATTAAAATGTTTCTCAACAAGTATAAAGATGTTTATGATTTTTAACATGTGGTGGTGATCGACAAGAGTTAACCAAGAACTCAAGGTGATCGAACAACCTGAGCATTGCCAACAACCGAACGCGACTGAACTTTTGCGTACGTTTACTTATTCAAGTCAAAATGTGAGGTCAGTGGCGCAGTGGTCAATACAGCTACCCTATGAAAGCGTTGTCGAAGTTCAAATCCAGCCCGGGATACGACTTACCGACGAGCTCTGACATGAGCGAAACCCGAGTCTGATAACTGTTTTTGAATGAAGCTGGCTGGAAGGCCTGTCTGACTGCAAAATCTCCGGTCAACAGTGACTGATGATCAACCAAGTCCCGGATTACTGATCAGTGAACTAAGATATTGTTTGGCGAGTTTATTAAATTCAGAGATTTCAGCCTATCTTCAAAGTCCTAATAGTGTAGATGTCGACTGGAATTAACGGGTGGTATTTGTCTCGCATCGAAACAATCGGAGAACCTGACTGTTATTTACAAGCGAATGCGTTTGGGCTTCCACATGTGATCATTCGATCCCACTTAACGTGAAGCGAATGACGTAGTTGTCAACACAGTTGCCTCGTGAAAGCACGATTGGTCGTGGCAAGAATATGCACTACCGAGGAGCTCTAACAAAGACTAGATTTGCGTCTATTGTCTCTCCTTAAAAGAGGCTGACTCAAGTCTCTGTGAGAATGTAACAATTGTGATCAACTGTAACTGATGTACACTTTGTACAGTTTCTGTTCTCTTGGTCATTTTATTTCCTTAGTAACTCCTGAAGGTCAGTATGATTTCCGCGCTCACAATTTTTCGAGGAGATGTCATCCATGTTTGCCTCAAAAAATTGAATGTCCCTCAGTTTTCGCTCGCAAACCTCAAGCCAAATCCAGTTGTCAGATAATACAGATACTTCATTATACACACAGATAACAGTGGAACCAGTGTTCAAAAACCGTAACACAATATGCCTTACAAATATATTGTAATACTGACACGGCACAACTGTATGTATAAAAATAATGCAACAGTTAGGACAACTTTTGTAATGTTCACCAGCACACAATGACTTCACAAGTAATGATGGTGCTTGCTAACTTCCGTTGGCTACACATTGGTTATTTTGAAAATAAACGGGGAAAAAACAAGCAAGCGACATATTTCAAACTAGTTGCTTGACTAGGCGGCCAGTTTTATGAGAAACGAGATACCATTATTTTACTACCTATCCGTTGACTCACATCATCTACAAGAGTCCCTTCATCCGCTCCATTTCCTATTAGCCCACCCCACTGGCGCCATCCAACAAAAGCTGACTACAACCTAGTCAACCACAGAGCAGTTTCTCGGCAAAATTGCCACATCTGTACGGTTTGTATGTGCATATCCCACTACTCGTATGTTTGTGTTGGCGGGCCTTCGACACAGAACTCCCATGGGGTTTATGTGTGTATATGACGTGGTCAAGGATAGGAACAGTCAAACAACCGTTGGCGAACCGAGCCAGCCAGGTGCGTCGTTGAACAGTTGGTCTGTATTTGTCATCATCCGGCTACATAGAGGAAATGTTCTCGTTGACAGTAGGAAATCAGCGTGTGGTCAAGTTGCGGTCTCACGCATATCAGGAACCTGGTACTGCTTCCATTCCATGCTGCGTGCGTAGGCACACAGGCGTATACGAATGCTGCGTATGGGCAAAATAGAACGATGATGGCCGCATAGACATGCGTGTGTACTCTAAATCGGTCTATAGTCATTCGATCATGGACCTCGTTTGTAAATTTAAAGATAAATAGAACAACGAGTAAATTTAAAACCACATATTGTGTACAAAGTACTCTGTACAAGTGTTTATGTGAAAAACTTCACTCCGGAAAACTGAACAGGTTCAGTGGTGTGGATACGTCTATTCACAAAACCGAACTTATGGTCGTACGCTTGAGGAACAATAGTTACCATGGTTGCCAAGCTAAAGCGACATGGTTTTATGACTTTTGTCATGTTATTGTGTGCGAAAAGCAGAAAAAAGCGCAACTGTTTGTCTCGACGACTGTCATCTGGCGAAGCCAAACTTTGTCAACTCAGCCCAGACGACAAACATAGGACAGAGAAGAATTGCAGTCTATTAATGCCTAATAGAAGGGCTACAAGTCAATAAATTGGCTGAACTTGGACATTTACATCTTGAAATGATCTTTCACCAAGTTTGATTTAGCAGCAGATCTAAGTGAACCATTTTATTATCGTTATGTGAACCGTAGGAAAAGATTACATCTGATATGTAGGTTACTCACCTAATTGAACACCATTTTTCACGACCGTCTTGCGAAAAATCTCATAAATCGGTTGTTCCAGTGACATTTGCACACCTCCAACACTATGCTTTCCTTGGGAACGATATGGTTGATGGTTTTATTGAGTTTCTGTTTCAGAATGCTGAGAGTGAAAACTTTTTCCAAGTGTTGCTCCACAATACGTTCAGACAAGTGATCGGTCTGAATGCATTTTACAGTGCAGGCGACTCCGAGTGATACAGAATCCTACATCACATACAGTCGGACTTGTGGAATTTCTGTTCTACACTTCCTATTAGAGTTTGTCAGGCTTATCTTGTAGCAGCCATCAAAGCATTCGGCAGTTAGAAGTGAAACATTTAGTTGATCACGATTGCTTCAAAAGTTTTAGTTTAATTGACTATCGTTCGCAAATGCCTAAATTACGTTTGACTAGAAACTACGAATATCTTATCGCGGAAACACAAGCGTTTCTAGCGTGTTAGACCAACAGACGTCAACCTCCCAAGTTGGGCCGCTGAAAGTCTCAATAGTGATTTGAGTTAGGGGGTTAACATAACTGTGTACTATTTCGTTGCAACTTATTGGTTGGGTGAGCGTTCCAGAAAGACGGTAACTTAATCTTACCACAATCTTGATGCTTCTGCCTGAAAAACTTAAACAAGAATCAAATACAGTCCTAGAATGTAAGCCAATGAGTAAAGATCAGAAAACCGTAAAAGGTTATCTGTTGGTGTAAGAATTTGCAAACGGAATACTCTCTGTGGCAAAAACATGCAATCATCCCAAGCTGCCGCATTGTGTTCAGTCTGGAGAGCTAGCGCGATGTTATTTGGCCAGACGTTAGATGCTCAAACCTTTTCGGTGGCCTATGATTTCGGCGATTTGGCAAAAAACTGTGATAGCCCAGTAAGAAAGTTGCTTCATCTATACGTAATATATCACGGGTAGTCGCTAGAGGAATCAATATTCCTGGATGGCTCATCTGTAATCCTTACCTAAACGTCATAGAAAAGCTGGGAGAGTCAGACGATCTCATAATAAGCATAGACGTCAAGATATAAAGCTAGATGACTCAGTCGACCGGCTAATTGAAGCCAGCATAAGGTGTTTAGAATTTCAAAGTACTCTTGCCAGCAGTGCGCTCAGTCGACGTGTCGAATTGTTGATACTTAGTAGAAAAAACACGCCTTACTGCAATGCATTGAGAAGCCGTGTAATGCTATTGATTTTTTATGTTATGTGTTTACGTATAATTCATTTTATCCTAAGACGTTTCAAACAAAGTTTAGCCTGTTGTTTTCTAATTGGTTTGATTTGCTTGTTTTGAAGAGTGACTAGATGTCTTCGTTAGAGAGAAGCGGTTGATTAACTACTTTAGAGGAGTAAACTGTTGGATTGGGGTTTATGACCTGGAAGCAAGTGAAGGGTCACCTGGAAACAAGTGATGTCATACGGTCAGGTGTGTCTACTTTAAAATATTGCAGCTTCCGCAGGTCATACAGCCCTGTCTCATATACTGTTTAATATGCTTTTCGTTCACCATCTTTCTGGAAGCCACCTTTCCCGCTAACCATCTTCAGTCACTCCTAATTGACTTTGGCTACCTGACTTTCTTATCACCTCTGTCATTTTCATCACGAGGTTTATACGAATTCGTGAGGAGGTAGTTGGTCAGTCGGTAGTGTGGACAAACCTGTATGGTTCAAGTTTATCTCATCATGTTTAGCTCCATCTATCCTGATTACACATATCTATAGCATGGGAGTTATGTCTACAGCTCTGGTTCTACTTGAGTCTGAATCTGAATTATGAATAAAACGGTCAATTTAAATGGGATTAACTGCGATTATCAAATAAAGCATGTTTTCCAGTACCCTGTACCGTTAGAATAAAAACTTCACTGAGAAAATGAAGAAAGAGAAAGGAGTTTTGCATCAACTCCTCCCGCTGACCAATACAGTTTGGTATAGTTCGACTAAATTTTTCAAATATCAGCCTGAAATTCGACGTACTTTGGCCAACAGTTAAAGTCAACTTGAAAGTGAGCTATAAGTGACTAATGTCAATTGAATTATACGATGCTTTCATCCAATGATTAACACAAAGTGTCGGACACCATTACAAGTAATAAAGTAGTCTGTGTTGACAGATCACTTTCTTATGCTTGCACAAATATTCGAAATGTGGTTGACGTTGAAGAACAACGAGTAATAACAGAATATCCTATTGTCATCGATTAGATTGGTGACAGAACACAAAGTATCTCAAAGTTTAACCGGTCAATTACGCGGCAATTTTGTGATCTACTAAAATGACAGAGGAAATAGAAAACAGTTTAACTGCCGCGCCGAGCCTCCTACTTCCTAAAAACTAGTTCATACACAAATGCAGCCAAAGATATTTGTCTGCATGCACTTCCAGACAAATACGCGATTATCATCGTCCAATCTGTTTCTTAAACTTTCCCACTTCAATGATCAGTTTCGTCCTATTGTAAAAGAAGCTGATTCGATCACAGTAAGAATGCTTGCCTGTTGATCTTACGGCTGTCGAACTAAGAATCTCGAGCTGAAGTGTTTTCCACTCAGTTGATCTAAATGAAGATAACACTGGGTCTGTTAGGGTTGTGATTTAAGTTTGACATCGAAAAAATGTTTCTATTTCCAACCCTGTCGAACACAGTCAATGTACGTACTTGGTCCTGAGACAAAGATTAAACATCTGGCCAAAAGTGCAGGTATAAATAACATAAATTTAACACAAACTGTTGTCCTCACCGAAATGTGGACACAGAATGGCTGAATACTCTGAGAAGTATTCCTAATCTCAAAGAAGGTGGTGCGGCATCTAAGTTCGTGCATTCCGTACAGAAGTAAATTGATCGGATCTGGCCGTGTCGTCAAGACATGTACAGTTTTGCTAATCGCTGAGCGATAACCAAGCCGGCGACACCATGGCCACCATAATGTCATACATATCAGTTTGGTCATTAGATATTGATCACAGAAAATATTTTTCTGTTTCCCACTGGGTGTGTGAGTTGAAGTTCTCCTATGAAGCAATCGTCATTCGTAAATTTGCTTTTGAATTCGAATTGTCTGTGCGTACAAGCTGCGATTACCAGCAGTTACTGTAGTAGACATTAGGATAACGCTATGCAGAACCACTTTACTGTTGCAGACACTGTACAGTACACCCAGAGGTTTTCACGTTCCTGTTCAATTGTTATCTTCAGACGACATCACAGATATAAGCTACTCGTGTCTTCCCTCAACCCATTTGATAGGCGCTTAGAGGTAGAGAGTCCTATTGACATTTGTTTCCATAGACTTCAGTGCCGGTTCCCTTCTCGGTGCCTTATGGGGTGCGACGGTTGTCTGAAACTAGACAACTTCTTTACTTTGAACAGCATGGTACCATATGTAGTGTTTTTTGATAATGGAAGCACAAACAATATGAAGTCTCTATGTGTTGCCACTAATTATATCTGCTTGTTCCAGACGCCATTCAGACATGGAATTGGATAGGCAAACTGCGTAAATCGAGGTGTTGGCTGACACGATAAATGTGTTCGGTCAAGAAAACTTACTAAGTAGCCTGATAAGCACTCTTACTCTGCTAATGTCTGTTAAGTTTCAGAGCAGGTCCATGAACCTCAACTGATTGGTTGGTCAGCTGAAGAGACTGGCAAAAGCGAAATGTCTCTGAGTCGTATCCATTGCTTTTGATAACAGTGGTGAGGCCACTTGACCTTGACAGAGAGTAACCAGTGTCTGTACAACAGAAAATCTTAAGGGTAAATGGAGTTACACCGGCCTGGTTCTACGTCTCCACAAACTTCAATTTTCATCCTGCGAGCTCACTTATGTCGTAGAATTTGTAGATTACCTTTTAATTACCTATGGTTCTTGTCTATTGAAAGATCGCACTAAACATCCTAATCTTCAACCAAGTTGGTAGCGAAGCTCGCCAGTAGTATGTTTACCAGCCGTGACCAGAATTCTAACTCCGATCTTCGTTCTCATGAGGCAATCGTGATGGTCACCGTAACCGCAAATTCAGGTTGGGCAGACATATCTAAATAGTCAGCCAAGTTTGTACTTTAAAAAATGCTAACTCTGTTAAATCGTTTTGGGAGGGAGAATATGCACTACTGAGGGCTACAGCTGGAGCAAACGTTGAATCCAATGGTTTGCAGCGAAAGAAGTTGGCTAGCTTATCTGTTCAAGCAGCACAATCACTACGCCAGTGAAGCGTGCATCAAACGAAGGTCAAAACTATCAGTATGAGATCACGGTAGCTTGCTTGTGGCATAAAGTGACCTAGTTTACCGAATATACAATTGGGAAACATGAGAGAGAAAGTTTGCAATAAAGTAGAATTCAGGAAGAAGTTCATCTCATACAGAGCTACACAAAGTACCAATCAGTTGATGACAACTTTTCGTTTGAGTAGTAGTAGGTTGTAGTAGTGCCTATGATACCACTGTCCCGTTAACCAAAAGGCCAAACAAATTAATTGTGATCAGCGCTTTTTCCGTTTGCCACGTTTATGTTCATCAGCTGAAGTGATTACGTTTGGAATTCTACTTTCAGTCGACAAACAGCGGATATCCAGAACGAAGCACAGGTCAACTTTGCCATCCGTTCACCATATCTTGCCCACCTATGAGTTTAGTGAGACTTAGGACACTGGTTTGCGAATAAATTGTTTATTCTTGATCGATCTGTACACGTGAAAGCACAGCATCCATGTTTTACAAAACAAATAATTTAGGTAGGATCTAACAGCCAAGGCACTGGTAACTCACGATCTCCTATGAGTTTGGTTGATACAGTGTAAACAGAAATTAGTCTTGCAAATCGCTTTGGCACAGTGCGTTTCTTGCTCGCTTCGGTGATAACAGACCAAAACGCATTATCCCACTGTCATGGGCTGTAAGCGCTGTACATTTAACCAAATAAATCAACGTGCTGTTGACAGAATGAAGTCATAGAGGGCATGGAGTCCAGGGTGACGGGCCGTTTGAGAAATATTTCATAAAATCCGTTGAGGAATCAGTCATTGATCGCACGGTACAAATCTAAAAATAAAACCATAATGTCCAGTCAAATAACTTACGAGAGGAGTGCGAATAGAAGTTTTGAAACTACCTTGTGGTGAGTTGCGGAGGAAAAATTCATTTATGTTACAAACAACCATGGTGCTAAGATAGAGGTAACTCAAACGTAGAGAAATCGAATGATAGTTACAGCCAGTTGGAACATTTCAAAAGGCAATTATCCCAAATGCTTCCGTGTTGGTTTGAGTATCTTGAAAACCTTCGACCTAAATATGATCCAGTACATCATATAGATAGGACGGTTTCAATGGACTCTATGCTATAAATTTGTCATTTATTTCATAGGAAAGACATTGAATGATTAAAGGTTGGGACATCAAACGCCATTTCGTTTACCGACAGCATTGGAATAAATAGTGTGGTAACGCGTTTAAAAACAAAACATTACAGCTGCAGTGGTTTTTTTTTTTTTAGGTTAGAACAATGTAGGTAGTAAAATTCGGTACACATCTACTCACAAGTGTAGACACTAGAGACGACGGAACACAGTTTGTGCTAATGAGTGCTCTTGAGTTGACTAATTCAGTCTGGTATCAGTTGTTGATGATGGTGCTGAGCTGAGGTAACAGGCGTCACTTGACAACGGTAATCACTATGTGCGGTTGAATCGATGTTGAATAAGACACAGGTTTTATTGACGGAAAACTGTAAGAATTGTGTTTATTTCTACATGTAAACGGATTGCTCTTAGCAATTCATGTTTTTGTTTAATCCAAAATCTAACCCTCGATATGTCACGTGACCACTGGCGTCCGCAGTAGTCATACAGTCAGCAGAATCACAAACCTGTCGATATGAAACGGTGCAACCTAATCATTGTTGGGCAAACTTAAACGAATGAAACAATTGGATGCCTTACCGTCTAGTTTCCGGTTTTGCTCACTGAAGACGTGACGGAAGCAGCTAGTAGGTGGTCTGAGTAACAGTTACTTGGCATTGCCTAGTAGATGTCTCGCAATTTGATTGCTTCATGGATTATAGAATTCTTAATTATGATTACCGGGAAAAGACCATCAAGTTTCATATCAACCCACAGTGACTAGGTTGGTTTGAATTAGGCCGCATAACGATACGAATTAGCACGGGATTCATTTAATGCACTCTTGTTAACCACAACAATGCGAGAAGTATGACGAATGGAAGTAGAACATGCTTCATAACAGAGGTGAACACCGAACACCATAGTCAATGTCATACGCGGTTAAGCTTAGGTCAAGCAAAAAATGGAAGCCTTCTGTCTTGAATGGATATCACCGCATGTCGATAGTCGGCCGTGGTTTAGATCCACTAGGACGATGCACAGCAAATATTTTACAATTGACTAGTGAGTAACATTCTCTGGTGATAACTTAATTTATGTTTTGCTTTTGCTGATATATCATCTTTAGGCTCAGTCTGAAAAAGCTCGTTTGATTTGTAAATATGTTCGCAACTGTGAGAATACTGAAAGATTCCACTACATGAACCGCTTAATTGGTTTTGGACCAACGCTAATTCAAAACAGCAATCTATATCATACTTGTCAACCAATATCTGATCACAAACATCCTATAGGCTTGAACCGTACAGTAGGTGCTAATATGTGATCTGTGCTCTTGAGTAGACGATTTGTTACTGCAGGAGTCCAGTCAGGTAGTGTGTGTATCGAAGAATCTCTAATCCTGAAGCACAGATGTGATGGCAGTGTGTCGGATTTGAAGGATAAAAACCAATACGGGCCGGATGTATCAATTGGTAATAGCTAGTCAATCAAGAAGTGATTTATATTTGGGAAATTACTTGAATAGGAGAAAGTGAACTTACTCTACTAGACACTGTGGTAAATCAAATGATCTAATGACAGCGGTCAGAGATCTGCATGCTGTTATAGTGCAATAGGATAAGGGGGTTGTTGCCGCAGAACAATTCTGTCGCACGGATCCAAGACACGATGCCTGATTAGTTGTTTTATAACATACTACTAGAAATTAATTCATGGTTTTTACGTCCTGGGGACTGGAATCCAACTGAATCTGTTTAAACTGGCTGGGAAAGTAAGTTTCTAGGTTTATTTCAGTATACACTGTTCATGTGCCTCAGTCTTCATGCCTCTGGGTCTAGGCTGACTTGAGTTTCTTCCGGCATTACAACCGAAATTTATGCAGTTCGTGGGATTGATTTTTATCGGCGTCTGTAGCTGGTGAGGGGCCTTTACTAGGCTGAAACAGTTCTAGCAGATCAATAACGGTAGTCTCATGTTGAGTCAGGTTATTCGGAGTGAAAAATTGAAGTTAAGTGTGCGTTGTCGTGATGAAAGCTTGTGCATTGAGCTCACTTATTTTGTTTTCAAAAGCTCCTACATGTTGGAGAAGTTTTTTAAAGGAACTGTGGGAAACTATTGGTCTCGTCGAAATGAAATGTAGCTGAAGATGAGTACCGTAATGGTTCGTAATCTTAGTTACAATCTTTGATCACTGAGACAACGCATTAGCTGTAACAGGAAACATAACTTCGGCTTTCTTTATATCAAGATGGTCAAGTAGGTAACGATGAAGCATAGACTTTATCTCCTTCTCCTAGTCAACTTGTTCACTGCATCAAACAACCGAATCGAGTATATCAGGGGTTAACATGGTATCAAGACAAACAAAAAACAACCATTAGCTGACTTCTGCGTCGTTGAAGGGGTTAGAAACAATACTTTATCATTCATCTGAATAAAATAATCAAAAACCAGATACTGTGAGTTGGCAAAATATTAGTCACACGAGCTGACAACACACGCTACTGAAACCACTGCAAATTTTCCGGTCTGTGTTTCTACCTAGAACTTTGTTGACGGGATACATTTGTGTAATCAACAATTATTCCGAACTGTGTTCATTATACTTCACACATTTGACCATAGTAGTATAAAAACAAAAAGTTGACAAATGAAAATGACATTTAAAAAAAAACTGTTTCAGAGAACGTACCGGATACAGTTTTCCAATCACTAATACGTAGAAATTAATTCACAACCAAAAGAAAACCATCAGTTTAATCTGAAACCCCGTTGATTTCCAAATGTATGCACAAACGGACACCTAAGGATTTTTACCTGTCCATTGCTGATTCCATTTTGTGCTTTATTCGCAAACTGCAGTGGTGTTGATGGTGAAAATTCCACTTTTTCGAACACGTCAATCACTAGCTCCCAATCCAAGAGCTCCTAAATATATGTGTGTACATGTATCCGCAAACATGTGTTAGGCGCCAGATCAAGAAATGTAGTTACCTTAGTATGGTTTAGTGCGGTAAACAAGTGAACTGATTCGTTATCAATTGGCGCTAACATGAGTACAATGAGATCAAGGATTAACTATTCAATAGCACTTCCTTTGTGCACGCTAACCAATTGTTGGGGCATAGGAATTAGGTGATTTGTATAATTCTTCTCACGCCTGTGCAAGGGTACACGTGTGAACAAACAAGAGTCAAAACTTCCTCATCTAAAAGTAGTACCCACAGCGGTTTTGCAATCGAACAGTACTTACCTCAGACAATTATCTGATCGTACTACCGATAAGGGATGATTTCATGGTCCATATGTGTCACAATGCATATTCGGTTTTTTGAATTTTGACAGTCACCGTTAAGAGAACAAATAAACTTATCTCACGCACGACTGTTGACTGGACGCAGATTACTGGGCGATCAGTAGAACAAATTTACGTTCATGTTAAGGAAACTGTCTTAAATTGAAACAGGAACAACTGAAGAGCCCCAGTAAATTGCGACTTGACCGGACAAACTTGTGAAAATTTGTGTGGATGTTTGGTTCTTGCGTCATAAGAATAACGAAAAATTTCACCAGTAGGTTCGGAAATGAATCTCTTAGTCACGCCGAATGAATTGATCAACTTGAGTCATCCCTTGGCACCAGTCGTATGATAGACCAAAGGCTAAGCGCCCTAGATCTGCCTCAGATCACACTATTCTGCATATGATCCTATAAGATGTCTCCGTTTCAAATGTTATCGGACTTCCTAGGGTTGTTCGAAGCCGTTTCTACACTATAGCGTATGTAGACACACCGACTAATAGATATGAGATCGTCGTTCATTATAGTAATTCTGATGTGATATTCTCGTCATTAGCTGTTACTGCGTTTGTGTTTGGGTCTCCTGTGTACAAATAAATGTAACCCATACAGTGGACGCAATCACATTCTCACCGTTCGACAGACGGTTCCTCGAATGCTTCAGCGTTGTTTAAATCGGATTTCTTCGGTCATAGTTCTGAATTTCATTCTATCTCTAGCTCTACAGATAGTTTGCAACGATTCCCCACTGTGAAAGTGCAAGTTTTTCAGTGACAGTCTTGTGAACTGTTGATCAACTTAACGTATACTTACACATCACACATGTTGCTGTTTAAGACGCTTCTTTACAATACAACACTTCGGAAGTAAGCTTGTCCTTAGGTTTGATTGCCAGGTCTGTATACAGTCATTATGCAATCTGATGATCCGCATATTCATACCACATATCATCATTCCTATTAGCATGTTTTGGATTTGAACCATGAAGCCGGTAGCTGTTATTTGAATACTTTACGTCAGATCAGCCAATGAGTCCCAAAAAATTTCCATCTCGTACGGTGGCAGTATCAACCCTCATTTACGCAGTATAGGTTTTGCTGATGTACCAAATAATCTAGAAGAAAACTCCTTCTAGTCTGTTGCTTTTTTTCTGCCTGATATACCGAAGGAGATGAGAACCCAAACGATCACCATCATGGAGAGCCGGATTATAAGTACATCTCAAGGAATGGCTAGAATCTCCACTCCCAGTTAAATACCAGTTGCTTATGCACTCTACTTAAAGAGATTCCTCCAGTCAGCTGGCGGTTACATTAAAATATACGGTTTGATACTCTCCGATGGCCGAAAAAGATTGCAATCAATGACGTATAGACCGTATGCTCCAATTTATTGAGTTAATGTGCATTTGGTTACGGCATTTGCAAGTAAATGTCGGCAATTCATCCCATATAGTTTTACAGATGGAGACACAGCCGGTTATTTGGCAGGATACCACTGTTATCAAGAGATAGTCAATTACATGATTAATGGTCAGACAACTCACGATTTCGGAAAGCTAAACAAAGTGTAAACAGACGAAACACCATTGTCTATGGAGATGGAACTGTTAAGAGTGTCCGACAATTTTGTTAACAGTTATCGGTTCACGGATATGAGTTCCGTTTGCCTGGACTACTTCCTTCTAGGTTTGGAAATCTAACATTAACTGTCAGGTTACTGGTAACCAAGTATCCCATAAGGTGGCAAACACTTTGTCACCTGACAGCTATTTAGCTACTGACTTCGATGAACCCTCATCATAGATTCCGTGTCACCAGAAACTAGCAAGAACAGAATCTGTCATTATATTATGATCTGTAAGTATACTCAACTATAAGTGGACCGAGGCAGACCCAGTACCCTACTGGTTATCACGTACTTTTTGGACATCTTTTATTAGGAGGAACTGAAATGACTGGACCTTAAACTTAGAAAGTGTATTTAATATGTTGTTGGGCTGAAGGAGTACTGCCATTTTCGGAAGCTGCTTATAAAGGCTTCATGTGCTCCCAATAAGGGGATAACCTAGGCGTTATCGATTACTTATGACAATGAACATGAAAGGTTGTGTTACAGCATTTGAAAAAGATGGTCATTCTGTCACTTCAATTTTCTGGCTGTTCACTAACCAATATGGCATGACAACCCAGTAACCAGTGTTTGTGAACTTATTTCTTTTGCCATAAGGCGCTTCAACAAGTGTTAGACTGAGGCAAGGGAGCGGAAGACAAAAGTGATTTAAAATGACCCCTACACTAGAAACGCCCATTATACTGGTGGTCTTGTTTATCCACACGTCGGCCCCGTATATCGACGGTCACTGCTCGCTACTCTCCGTACATGGCGAGTTCGGAAGTAGACGAAACTGGTCAACATTGAGTACGATTCACCAACAGGGAAGAAGAATTCCTTACAACCTCCGTCGATATGTTCAGCAAGGGCTTGCAAGTGAACCGGGCCCATCCCTTTCAGTGACAGCGGAAACAGGGAAAATACTTCAGTCATCACAATGCATGTCTGACTAGATTAATGAGTGATTGACCAACACTTCTTGGGGTACAACTACTGTCCTGATCACGTGCAGTTGAGGGGATTCATCAAGCTAGTAATTTCTTCTCTCATGTTTCAAGTTGCAACAACAATGAGAATATGTACCCCTAGCTTGGACTGTCTGTCTCATGTACGCGTTGAGCTCACTCAGGTGTTTGGGAAATGGAAACCATTGATCCGTTTTAACCTAGTTTCCGCGGAAGACAAATCAAATATGTTGATCGAACCTATTATCGGTGCCTTACATTTTACATCGTACTGCAGTAATACGGACAACAGACTCAGCAGAAACACTAGTAAAGTATGGTTATTACTACCTACTGCCTTAAATCTTTGGCTGGTTTTCTTCACAAAGTATGATGTAGACTAATTCGTGCGCCTGCTCAGTTACGCAGTCTGAATGAAGCATTTTCGCAGAGTGGATAATATCATCAGATCTGAATTTTCCAACTGACGATGTTCACTAATTCACTGGTAAAAAAATAATCGATGGTATTCTTCGCAGATGCGACTGGTCCTAAGATTATGTACTGTGACGAGGTCACTGAGTGTTGACTTGCAACGTTTACACGTGGTTATGAGTGTTTTTGTGACCAACCCCGTTAAATCACATCTGATATTCTCAGTCATTTTGCGTGTGAAATATCATCCGGGTCTCCATAGCTTACGTACACTTAGGCAGCTGTTGTATGCTATCTGTAGTCGGCTGCACCATAAGATGTAGTAGTGGAACCACAACAAACGATTGGGCACATTATCTTAAACTGGACATTACTGAGAGCATGCAACATGTGTGTATGTGTGGTTTGCATGCACGTGCCTGAACCCCAGAACATACCGTCCCGCACACTTGCTAGTTCAGGTATTTTTGCCGCCACCGGGGTTGCTGCTACCTGTACTGTCATTTACACCACCCATCAACCCACTTAAAGACAAGAAAAACAAATTCCCCACACCTGTTCCACAGACTACAGCAAACCATCCGATTTTATCCACCCATTCACTCCCCCCTCACGGGCCAGACGCTAAGACGCATAATAGATAGGACCAGCAGGGGTCCATTCACCGACTTGTTCCGACCAGGCCCAGTAACAAATATGATGGCCACCTGCACATTCGCTAGCTCTTGCTCGTTTGACCACCTGTGAGTGTCTCGACAGTGTAGTTCAGACTATGAACTGCACTGACCCGAGGAAAAGGTACAACCAGTATGGAAAATGTAGCACATGTCTATAAACTCGGCGACTGTGTGATGTGCGTCCGCGCTAGTGAGCGTGTGTAAAATCGCCCAAGAGAGTACACAATCTAGTCTTTCGTGTGCGTTGATTTGCTTTCGTACTATGGACCCCTAAGATTGAGTCAAGCGGCGCTCTCGGTTGTGCAGATGAATGTAAGTGCACATGCCCGTTTTTTGGTGATGTGTATGATCTGCTCGCAGATGCGTTTGCGCACAATCTGCTCGTCCAACTAAACCCTGAAGGTGGAATTAGCGAACACAGCAGAAGGAAAGAAATTGCTGTTCCTCTGATTGACGTAAGTTTTTCTTGGAGTTACAAGAGTGGGGATAACAACCCTGTTTTCATTGGGCATTTGGCACCATCAAACACACCTGATCAAGATCGGGTTCATATCATGCCAACAGATGTAACTGAAGGGATATTAAGAACGTTAATGCAACTGGTCATTGCTACCGTTGATGTCAAAACAATAATTGGCTTCTGCCCTTGTAATAACACCCGAAGATCCTGTGACCGACCTGGTAACGCGATAGACTTTAACCAAACAATCGCTGTCAGTCTAGTAGTGTTAGTTGAATGAAAATACACAGAAAACACACAGGATAAAATTCCGTTCTAGGTGACATTCGCAGTGAAACATGTGGACAAGTTTTTGATACGATATGTGAAGGAAAATTTGGGGGAAAATTTCACCTGAACTAGAGCGTAACATTCTATTTCGTTTATACAAGAAGCTCCTTGTCTACAATAGATCGATTGCTGTCAAATGTATATCATAAATGTGTAAATCTTCTGAGACCTGCATACAATAGTGCGCGTTTCTCTAGGTGAGTTTTTACAAAAGATGCATTGGCACAGTGTTTGCACTATTGCGAGACTTAATCAACAACATATTACTGTCGGTTTGGACTCATAAATAGCATCTTGAAAACTAACTTTCCCAATTAGGCTATGAGCATTAATCGTAGTCAGTATGGTAGGGCCTGGATTCAACACATTGAGTGGATATTAACCGTTCCCCCTGCGAACAGTTTTCACCGGTTATGACTATCAGAACGTGATACTGAATCGACTTCCATTATGACAAACTTCCTTTTACTTTAGACACATCCTATGGAGAAAGCGAGCGATCCAATATGTTTGTGGTTAGTACAGACACCTTGGCAGTGCTATTCTATCTGATTATACTACTTTGGAAGTCTAGATGAACTGTGACACTGCATGAGTAGGAAATTGGAGTAGCAAGACAAACTGCCACAGATCTTACACGAGATGCTGTTGTGGTGAACAGTGTCGCTCTATCCCACGCAATAATATCCGGCCAACCAACTGACTTAATCGACGCTCACGTGACCAGCGACTAAATGAATGAAAGAATATGTTCTGCGTACAATCTCATGCCACTTTTAAATATCATATATGCTGCAAATGATTACACCGAATTACCTCAAAAATAAAACTGTTGTCTTACTTATGAAGTCATGTAGTTTTGACAACTAATACTCATGTCCGGGATTTTTATGGTAGTCTCCATCTTTTTCACATTGTATAAGATAAAACTGAGATAAAACCAAGTAACTTCAAAATTATCCCATACTGACGTTAGACCGCCAGGTTTTGAATCCGGATTTGTCCTACAAAATCACCACACTCTTAAAAACGAGTGGAATTTGTATTTCGAATGGACAACAAATTTTGACGGTCAAGTTAGATGCAAATATGACAAAAAATTGGTTTCCCGAGGCACAAAATTACATCTAACATTCACACCCTCGAAAATTTTGTTACGGGTATATTTTTTCACAGAATTTAGATAACAGCTTGTTTAGGTGCTGCATACTTATGAGACAATTCAACAGTTATCTGTAATCGCACTGTCATTCTATTGAAAAACACAATCGATGTATAACAGTTGGGTATCAGTGCCAACTATTGATATAATGCTATCGATGACGATTAAGATGAATCCAACTATCATTAGTGATACTGAAAGCGGGATATTTAACATACATTGTTTTGTGCTCTGCTTTCACGAAAAGTAATGACATACACAGAACATTCGTTTCCTGGGGATAAGGGACAAGACTACTTAATATGGTCAATAAGAGTGAAGGGAAAGGAAAACGTTCATAGAAGATCATGATCCTGTATCAACCGATCTTAAAATAAACAGTGATAAATATATCACAGTTATAAAGAAAGACGACGTTCACTATGAGAATATCAGAGAATAAAAACGTTGTTTGAATTGACTTTAAAAATGTGCGGATGAAACTTGAAATTCTAAAGAAAGAAGGGTAAGAAAGATACACTTTTGTTTTAAGAGTGATAGTTCATTTGTCTTGCAGATGAAATGACTGCTGTAGATCACCTTTGAGCAATAACGTTCCACTTGACAAAAGAGACCAATCAATCTTAAGAATACAAACGTATCCACCACAAATTACGTATTGACCAGCCGTTACTTATGAATAGGCTGTTGAAAAGTTAATGTGAGAAACGATATATTCATCCGGAAACTGATATCCACTTAGTAATGGGATGGGCAGTTTTCTATCGCACAAGACTCTGTAACGTTTCATATGTTTACTAAGCACACTGCTGAACGGACATACATCTACCGCCGTATTTACGTTAGGTGGGAATTAATGCTTTTGTGAGTGCTATATAATGGATCCAGTCAAAATATTATCGAGATATTTTTCAGTTCTAAAACGCCAGTAAATAATATGGACCTCCATGGATCTTCGGGTAGATTCCGTGCCATCTAGATGGGCAAGATTTATCAGAAAAAAATGAAACATCAGACGGCGGAGAACAAGACAGTAAACGCTCTTAACAGTTGTAAATTATTGTAACAACTTTCATAGTACACATAATGACTTTACAATTACACGTATTCGACTTATACGAAAGCCACTACTCTAGAGTGATACCTCTAGGTGATATTTGAGAATATGAAATTTTCTCAACAGAAACAACTCTGATAAAACCAAGGAAGCAGAAAGCAATAAAATCTAACACTGTCAAAAAGGTACCGGAAGACCATTCTTATATTTACCTTATGAGCACTGGTTGAGAACGAACTTAATAGAGTACTGCATAACACGAATTGGGACTCTGTGCATACAGTGTGTCGTATGAAGTTCACTAGTTCCAATCAATCAAGTTCATCATCAGATATTTGCACAAAACTTCCCCACACACATTCAAATGAAAAAGTTAGTTGCACTTTGAAAGCAAAAGAATTACACCAGGTTTAAGTTCAGTCTTACTTATCTGTTACCTAAAACATTTTCAGCGCGTTAAATGGTCGATGGTTAACTTTCTCCCAAACATTCAACATTTAGTGTGTCACTTGTATTTGATCGGTTTTGAACATTTTCTGAAGTAGAACATACATCCTTTATTGACAGAACGCTCTTTACTCTGCCGTGGTCTAAAAGTTCAACTGTGGTTCAATGTTCCAAGATGCATATTAGGGAACCAATACCCAAGACAGAATTTGCCCTTGTCTAATTACCCCGGATAAGTTGAACTCTAATCGACAACGCACGTGTCATGAGTCAAGCTGTATGAACTTTCACATGGTGGACAGCTTACTGAGGTGAAATTTAAGATCAAATATCTAGTCATCTGTATCATTAGACGAAACAGATAATCGGCAATGCATCTATGAGGTCCATGTGGCCCGTTAGGGTCTCCAGTGCTTTATCTTGCTAAAACTCCTATTATTAAAAATCTTTTGCCGTTATCTAAACAGTGTTTGTCATGTGTTCGCGAATATATTTCCGAACTGATGAGTAGCCGGGGATTTGGTTTATTTCAATTTGAACATCACTCACAATTAATCGTGGCTGTCGCATTCCCATAGACTTTCCAGTCGGCCCCTTTCGAAAAGAAGCACTAGACTCGAATTTCGCTCTCATTAGAGCTCGTCAGTAGTGCATATCATCGCCACTGCCGGGACTTGAACCACGGACATGCTGTTCATGAGGCAACCGAGTTTACCACTACGCCATTGACCTCACGTTAGGCACGACCGAATTATCACATGTCCTTGGTTCAAGTCCCGGCAGTGGTGATGATATGCACTACTGATGAGCTCTAATGAGAGCGAAACTCGAGTCTAGCGCTTCTTTTCGAAAGGGGCCGACCGGATAGTCTATGGGAATGCGACAGCTGCGATCAATTGTGAGTGATGTTCAAATTGAAATATTTCCGAACGTTAGCAAATCTTGCCGAAATGAAACGTCACGGATTTGTCGCAAGACTATTACTCTCACATTGCAGATTTCATCTGTCTGCTGATGAAGATAGTATCCCATAAGAATACTTATATCAATGACAAGCATCTTGAATAACGAATGCATAAATCAAGGTTTCAAAAAGCAGCAAGTACTATTACGATTTACTGGATACACACTGGTATCCAAGCTGCAATCACTGATTGGTCTCTATAGCGATCAGAACATAAGAATTTGGACGTTTCGTAAATGTCCAAAAACATCCAGACCTCAATGTTTGTGTTGTTCAGTTTGCACTTTATAAGTGGTCATAGGCGGCTAAATTATAAGTCAGTTTCGAAGACTGCTTATCCACTAAAGCTTTGAACACATTAATAGATTACTTAATCCAATGTCGCACCTACTTACAACGGTCGCAAGAAAACACAGATATTTTGGATTAACTCTGAAATTGGTGCACTTCGTGTTTAGTTTTAAAATGTACGGGAAAAATGTGAATAGTTTTAGTTTTGATCGCTTGTTTCACCGTCAGACCAGTACGTTCAACTTTTAAAAATCACGCCAAATTCGATTTTCTCAATGTGGACTATAACACTTGTCGGGGTCAAGATTTATGCTGATACATGAGTCGTAATTTGAATCCGATTTAAAAAAACAAACAAGTAGTAGGTATACCACGAAGAGACGGTGAGAAAAAATACAGGACTTAATCAAATATCACCTGTAAACAATGCCTCTTTTTCCTAGTTAACAGCATAATCAAATGAATTTTAAGTTTCCAACGTGATGAGACTTATAGACGTCCAATTTGGGAGGTCAACAGAAACCTTCAGCAGGCACGAACTACACAAATGTATTGTAACATGCACATATTAGAGACCGCAGGGACAGTGAACTTCACAGGAAAGAGAGGAATGAAATGAAAGTAAATATGAGTCTAAAATGTTCAGCTGGTCAAGATCAAAGCTTACGTAATCAGGTAATTAGATAGTTTGGTAGTGTTATGTCAAATTGCCATTCCTTTTGAAAGAACGATGTCTTCGGTGTACATGAGTTTACGCAATCCGGCCGGTGTTATTACCTTCGAATAATTTTAAAGTACATCGGAGTAATCGCTGCAGTAGTCTTGTTAATTCGCTTATGCAAACAACGTATCCAGACACATCCGATTATCCCAGTATAATGTAACTGCGTGTTTTTGACTTTACTTTTAGCTAGCGAGAGAAGTGGACATTATCGAATTACCGCAATCTGATGGTGACCACTGTAGGAGTATTGCTATTAACGTATTGTGTAATATAATGTAACACACACAGTGTGGAGCCAACAGCGGGGAACGTACTCCACATGAGATGTTTCACAGCAAACCTGTGATAGAAAAAAAAGCAAACATAAGTCCAAAAGACTCACTAAGCTATGATCCTAACTCAATCAATTGTACCTACGGAAGCTACTTAACACTGACGTTTCAGCTACCCAATTTCACCCCAGTCTATCAGTTGAACATACTCTAAGCATCATCTCTTGTCATCTATACCGGAACTCATGAGGTCTTCGTTAAAATTACAACAGAACATTGACCATAACGTGACTATTAGAATTCGGCTCAATGTTAACCTCAAGAAATCAGTCAAAATCTGAAATTCCTCAAGTGCTACAGGTTGAATATCACTCACAATCGACTGCAGCATCAGACTGGGGGTTCCTTATTGTTACAGTCAGTCAAAAAAGTGTGTCTTTTCCACGGTCAGGATATGAACTTCTATCATGCTTTCACGAGGCAACCATGTTAACCACTGCTTCAGTGACTTCTTGTTAATTAGCAACAACTTGCCACGTTAGACAGCTCTACTGCATTTGTTTGCGGGTAACGCTTAGATCAATCGAATCTCTCTATGGACGACACAATAACTGTTCTGTTAACTTTAGTCGAATAACCAACAATTAGAGCTTCTTTTTAAGTGGATATCACAAAATCTACTATAATTGTTAAGCAGTATATTGATGAAAACTCTCAACCAACCCTTTTCGAAAAGATATACTAAGCAGGAGTTACGCTATAGTTAGAGTTTGTAGTAATGGACATCTTTGTGTAATTACAAGTACACTATCTGCTAATCGGATGGGAAGACAATGCAAACCTTTTCATTGAAACAAAAATACACACAAAAAACACGATAGGACTGACTGACTATTGGAGATTTAGCCGCAATACTCGAAGACTAGTGTGTCAGATAATAACTGAACAGGACGGGTGTACTACCTACACCGCTGATTGTAGGCCCAGATAAGACGCAGCAACTGTTAACTACCGACCACAGAGTTGCTGAACAGCAGAGCATAGTTCTGACTGGGGATTAAATAAGACGAGATCCAAAGTTTCATCACAGCGGACTGTCAGAACACTATGGTTAACAGTCGTTGAGTTCACTTACAAGTTGATGGGTTGTGGTTAGCTTAGTGAAAATCCCCTTCTCGTACTTGAGCGAAGATTTGGTTTTTGGTCGGCCACCTGATACAAAACGTTGGGTACGTTGATGTTTTGCTCAATAAATGCTATTAGAGAGATTAGTTTGTATGTGTATTGCTGTTTAGTTGCCGTGAGAATGAAGCATCTAGCGAAGTTGTGTTGTGGAGGGATGTTGCTATTTTTACATGGGTCTAGGTTAACAGTTGTTAGATACACTGAACGACTTATTCATGAAACAACCCCAATGAAGGGATAAAGCTAATGGAGAGTTACGTTTATTTCACTCCACTGATTTCTGTAGCGGAAGACATTTAATTAGTTTAGCCTTTGAAATATTTCCTAATAACTTACCCTGAACTTTCGTAATCGGAATTTATGCGTCTATGTAAATAGTGAATCGTCTTACGTGTGCCTTAGAGCAAGTAACAGATAGTTAGCAGTTCTTCATTCGTCTAACAGGTCCACTTGTTAAAATCTAACGGTTCTTTGGTCTAAGTATATTATTTATCTCTGGCAATATTTCTTCTATTTTCTACAGTTGACATGTAAAACAAAGAAAAAACAGAGAACGTTTGACTGTTATCGTGCTGTGACTTTTTCGACCTTTTTAAACATACATCCTCAATTTTCTTGTAAAAATGGATAGCTGGAACAACAAGAACATGGTTCCAATTTGACAACAGGCGTTCGATTTGCTGAATTGCGTGAAAAACTGTCATTATGCCACTCAGTCACCGAGTGACATGATGGTCCGTTTTCACCAGGTGTCCGCTAAATCGAACGTCCAAGAAACATCTTAACGATGGTCAACAAACCTCCTAACGCTTGCTTACGATCAGCCGATTAAGACAATCGCACAATGGGGTAGTCATACAGAACCACCTCATATGTAATCTTAAAATGGGAATTTTCTGTGTGCAGTTCACTACCGAACTGACAACTTCAGTCACCGTATCCATACGCACACGTACACACGCAAATACGTATACACTCCTGTGTGCCAAGCTACACTTCAACGAGAGAACTTTTGGGGAATCTAAAAAGCACGGACGATAAGCCCCGGCAAACGGTGAACATGTATGACTGCCCATCAAGCAATCAGTGAGCCTAATCCTCATGATACGTGTTGTGTTTAAGTATGTAATGACATGATATTCTTGCTGACACTCTATTCCCTATGTTCAAACACGAACATGCAACATCAGAAGCTGCAATGATGGAGACAGCAGTGTGAAATATCCACAATGTAGTGAGAATAACAGTCAGAGAAATCAGTAGTAACCTGTTGTAGTGAATGACGGTAAATGCTGCTCATATATGTTCAGAAAAATCGTGAAGATTTGCATCGTTGATTTTGCACTGTGTAGAGACAAACCGTGAATGCTACGTGATTGCTAATTATTTCTCCTAATCACAGTTTAGGAAGGATATTTTCAATTACTAGTTAATTAGATGCACTGAGTATCGCTCATTTTGATTGCAGCTTTCACGTGGAAATAAATCTTTCGACTGATCTGAGTTGGAGGGAAACGGCTTGAATTTTTAACACTGATAAGAGCTTCTCCGTGATAATTACACCCCTTCTACTCTAGGAATAGAGTTTCAATCTCCTAGATTGGAAAAACGATCTTGATAACTTCTGCACAACATAAAGACTGACGGAATAATCGCTTTTCAATAATTAATAATGTTCGGAATTTCGGATTACTTTGACTGTTGATTAAGTAAAATCAAAAGACTGTACTTCGCAGTTATGCCGAAACCACTGACTTAATTGAACTGACTGAATTACATCAGGTTTAATGATCCGTCATGGACTAAGCAAGGGATATAAAATAGCACCGGTATGTTCCGTACTTTTAGGAAAACCCCTCACAATATTGTTCAAAACACAGTGAGTCGGTGTACGTGTAATCCGAGGTTGTTTTATGCAGTTAACCTGTGCTGACCTAACTAGAGGTCCAAATGAAACTAACTACCAGTTCAGGAGAATGGATAAAACAGGGAACGCCAATTTTTACCGGAAAAAAATAGTGAAGCCCATATCTAAAAGATCGTATGCTGTGCATGAGACCAAATGGTCGGAAAATGTTCTCTTCATTTTTTAAGAATCTCTAAATATGGTAAACGCAGAATAAGATAAAAACTTAACCACTTTATTGTCCTGACATATTGTATTACCTCTGACGTTTTCTTCCATCCCTGGGCAAGAATATTTGTAAATCAAGGAAGGTGCACAATCTTATTAACAGAAATCTTCAATTCACGTGACCGAATCATTCATCCATCAACCGTCCCAGCCAGGACAACCTGTCATCTAACGTGTTGAGTGAAACCCAAACCACATTCACCATGGGATGTGTTAAGCGGCCCAAGTCAATTACCGCGCAAGTAGGTGGTCTCAAAAGTTTCGCGAAAGAATCGACGAAATCGAAAACTTCATTCGTGCTTGTAATTAAACACGAGCTCGCACATAGGTCGGCTTTGCTAGTCTGACGGGTCAAACATGACATCGGTTACCCAGCTGACACGGTGATGCGCAGTTGGATGTCTCAACCCTGTAGAGTGCCATTCAAGCTCTTGCATCCATTGCCCACAAGGTAAGTAGGTTGGCTTACAAAAAAAGTGTGGCACGTTCTACTTGAGAACTTTTGACAAGCTATTGATGAACGTGGTTGTTGGTCTTTTGCTCTGGTCGACCGGATGACCGTAGCATGGATAGCTCCCCATTGTAGCAGTAACTGTCAGATCCGTATCGTGCAAGTTTCCCGGTCCTGCCCCCTTCTACCCTCTTCCTAATATGGTCTGCAGGATTTACAGGAAGCGGGTGCAGTGATTCGATCGGGTGTATGAACATCTGTTACGGTCTTGTATACTATAGGAATTACGTCTAATCTGTACATTGTTTTAGCCCCCAAAAATTGAGTAGAAACCAGTAGTTAACTCTGATGTAAATGTGGGTATTTTAAAAGATAAGGTATTGTCTACAGGGCCGAACTCTTCTCATTTTGGGCTTATTCAGCCGGTTAGAAGTCCACATCTGATGAGATGCAACAGAACTGTGGCCTAAATCGTACGTAGGGCATGCGAAAAATGACATAGACCACTCGAATTCGTCTACAACTGGAACCCACTTGCACGCTACGCAAGTTTCAACCGATTTTGCTAAGCACACTTTAGTTTTATTACAAAGATACTTCACAGATAAAATCGTAGCCATTTGAGCAGAGTGCGTATGAGAAGTTATCTTTCAAAATTGAAGTTCCATCGGCTAAACATTACCATTGCAGCCTAAATAATGAAATAACTGTTTAAAACTTATCAGCAATTCAGTGATCACTGCAGAATTTAATAACCTAGTGTAAGTGTAGTTCTGTCCCAACCATACTGCCTGTCCGTTCTACATAGCGGACTTCTCTTCTGACTTGAATAAGCAGTAACTATGTCAGTCGTTAGCAAATAGACTAGTCTCCTTAAAGTAACTCACCAAGAAGATCCACCCCTAAAGACAGCATGTTCTCGGGTTTACTGGAAGATTCGTGATAAGTTAGGATTTTAGAAGGACAATAACCCCAGCTACAACCACGAACCGAAGTTCTGGCTTCAAGTTCGCACGGTTCCCGAAAGAGAAATCACATCATTTAACACCACGATTTCATCCCCTGAAATCTGGGATCAACCTATGCGCGGCAGTTGACCTAATTACTCTGCGCACGACCCGAAGTGTTGCACGTTATCGGTTTCATTGTCAAATCTATTTTATTCGAATAGCATCTAGCTCACTGTCACTGCGAACAACATCTGACATTCACCCCGGTAGATTGATTACAATTTACAAATAAATATTTCATGAGGTGAGTCAGGGTGAAATCAGAAACAAACTACAAGCTATCATGTAAGTAAGTAAACTTTCTTAGTCCAATTGCTAATAGTAAACACTACTTCTCCCGCATTTCTTAACTTATGAGACAAAGCTTTTGAAAACTAATTTTAGCTATTTGTGCGGTGTTACTGAACTTCTCTTACTTTACAGACCAACTACAAAAACGACTGACGGATTTCAACCTATTAGAAAAAGAGGTTTACAAGTCAAGGAAATTACATCACACGCTCTCGTCTAATCCAGCGACCATGAATACATGTGTGAATTGCTATGCCGAAGTTCACTCAATGAGAATCGACTCGATTGTTTGGCCAGCGTACTGCTGTTACGATCAAGCCGGATCAGTTCATCTATCCATCACTTTGATACCACAGACTGGGACCAAATATTTCCATTCTTATCCGTAACCCACACATGAAATCGTGAATGGTCTAAAATCCAACGAATTGTTTTACGCCTTAAACTTGAAATAATTCTGTGTTGCACTGGTTTCGGTTAAAAGATGTGGCAATGAAACGGTGTTATTAAATAAACTGATCATAACTTTGTCAAACCAACTTCGTTTATTCTTTATTGAAACAAGGGATAATATTCAAACGGGTAATTTAAACGCTTTTTTGTTAGCCGATGTTTAAGTTACCCATTAGAAACGCTTTTAGGATGACTTTGTAAAAAGATGCTGTTTGAATTTCCCTCAAAGTATTTTTTTCGCAGATAATGAGGATGAGACCGATTGTGAAAAACGCATATGCGTTTGCTAGCAGGCAAATTTCGAAGTATACCAGCATTGGAACCCAATGTCGTTCCTTTCCGAAAAGCAATTTTGATGCCTGCATCATTGAAGGCCATAGGATGAGCTTTCGACGATCTTTTCATATACGGAACTCAAATTATTCTCTTCTACGCCAGCTACACATTTGATAATATGCAAACTGAATGATGCTCGTGTTAGGTTCCATAATACATCGCTCGTTCTTGATATACTTAAGACAACAGCAGCGGAAGCAGCCTACTAGTACAGTCTGTCTTACGGGAAAAACTAAAACTACCAACCGATCTGATAGTGGCCGGACTATTAGTGTGCATAGTGATGAATCACACAGCACATGGTTCAAAAATATGTTTACAATAAGAACTATTGAAGGGATTTTTAATATTCCCGTTTTAATATAGACTCCTATGAGGAATGTTGTTGGGGAATTTTAAAAACAGTGTAGCGAACCACTGAGGATTTGGTGGCACTATGTAAAAAATACAGTATATGATCACACGACGGGTTATGTTAAAGTTATTTTATACAATCTAAGTAATGTCGAGTCTACAGCCAGGTGGAACACGGAACTGTGATAGAGCAAAATTTATCCGTTATTTCCAGATTGTCTGCTACACAGGGTGAGCTATCAAAAGAAGATAATCTTTTGTTGTAAAAATTCAAGGATACGGAGTGACTTAAGTTGAAATTCCCCTCGACCTAACATGCTGTATATTTCAGGAAACATTCCAACCATGTACGGGTGCAGGCAATCGAGGACTGAAACAAAAAGAAATGTTGGTCACCTTAGTGAAAAAAGATTGTCATAAGCAGTTCCTTACAGGATCAGTAAATAGAACTTCACATCTCATACTAATGATTCCAAGATAGTAAAAACGCCTGTGTAATACCTTACAATGGTCATCTGAATCTATCTGTATCAGAACCCCTTTTCGTGAAGAGACGATACAGTGTCCGTTGAAGCAATTAATAGCAGCTTACCTGCAATGCAGTAGGTACAGTAATCGAAATCCAAAGGAGGATTATGGAACCGTCTTCGGGGCAAGCTAATTGGCAAGTCGTTCTTAGAGATCCTGCAGAAACAGCTGGTCATAGGTGGGACACAATTCGTTCAGTCTATCACGAAGATAGACCTACACAAGAAAAGCTATCGAAATTACTAAGTTCACCGAAGTTTTCAGTAAAATCGACAGCATCAAACTTTACGGTACGTGGCAGCTGACTTGAATTAGTGACTAGTTGAAAGGGTCAAAGAACCGGTATCAGAAGTTCAGTTAACCCTTTTGGACTCAATAACGAGTGAAGTGTAAACAACCATATGCTCGATTTTATCGAACTAACTTCTACGGGCTTTTATGTAAGCGTGCACTATCAGCATATGCAACTCTAACTGAGTGCTATGTACTGTAATTGTCATATGATATGTTATGTTTGGAATTCGTACTGTTAATCGCATATTGTACACCTTACCTATTAAGAAACTTGTGAATTATGCACCTGACCAGAAGGAGTTTTTGCGTCAAAAAGCAATCTACACAAAAACAAAACCTGCTTACGAATTGCATAATAGTTTGTTCTGAGATAATCTAGTCTGAACAGACCCCCACAGTATTCCAGCAGTTTTTATACAGTCGTGGTTTTACAAAGAGATAGTGACTGCAAATTAACGCGAAGTCCTCTATTTTTGGATGACATAATCTGATTGAGTCAGATAGCCCTCATTTACTAAAAATGTGGGTATTTTTGAAAAGAAAATGTTCACCTCTGATGATACTTATGGGGTCTTATTGATTTGACTTGATTGCAAACTATAATAAACCTCACAACTAGGTTGCCAAAATCATGGTATCGACGAATCAACAGTTATCCAGGAAAGTGCACCTGCACGAAAACATCAGCAATTTGCTGTGTTCGTTCAAGTCTCATTTGGTTTCGGCGTTCGTTGAATCCTCGATCCTGCATGTGGTTCGCTGTTGCCGGATGTTTTGATAATCGGCAAGTGTGTCGAGAATGATTTAACAAAAATGCACCACATATATGTCAGCAGTGAACAGCCTGACACCCTAAAGCGCAAAGCATAACCTCGAACGTGTCAGTCAAGCAAGTGGGCTAACAAACAACTTTTTTGTGCGTACTTTTGTGTACATGCCATCAATTTTGACAAGATAAGATCACTATAATGACCCAAGCAACAATAGAAGCACCGATGGGGTCGCCGAGTCAATACGCCATTTGTAATCAATTCAATCCAAATGTCTATCACCGATTGGAGAGGAATATCTACACAAGCGTAAACGCTTGTATGTGATTGTGCGTATAAACGAGAACCAGCGGAAATGTTGAAAGAATTAGGCAGAAAAAGCAAATGGACTTTTCCCGTGGGTAATGTCAGTTAGAAAATTAGAAGAAAGCAGATTTAAAGTGCTGTCACTAGCCTCCTTTATCAGATGAGTTACCATTAATATTTGTTATATAAGAGAAAAATCAAACATAAAACCCAAAATGGACGTAAACCGTTTCCACTGATGGGAGCTGAAGGATTTTCATGGTATATAGTGAACACGGCTCAGTAGTTTGCAGCTTCCTCATTTAAGTAGATCTGTCCGGTAACCTGTTTCAAAACTAATCCCTGGGCTCTAGATTTTGTTTCGTCAGAGCCCATCACTAACGCTCATTCATTCTACCTCTAGTATTTATAACGACCAACAATTTGGCTGCTTATCGGAAATAAGTTGATAGCATACTCAACTGAATTGCTCGGTGGCTTCCAGAGGAGAGGGAGTGACTGTCCTTTTACTAACAATCAACGACCCTATGACTAAGACATTCTTCCAAGTTAAAACCACACAAAACATTAGAATGGCTGGACGACAGTTTACCTACTGGTGGGAAGTGGGGAATTTCAGTTTTCATATAAATTGAACACCACTCAGAAGTGATCGCAGTTGCTGTATTCCCGTAGACTTTCCAGTTAGTCCCTTTCGAACACAAGCACCAGGCTTGAGTTTTGCTCTCACTAGAGCTCGTCAGTTGCGCATATCCTTGCCACATTGGGGAGTAGAAAACCTTCCTGCTTTTGTGAGGCAACTGTATTGACTACTGCACCACTGACCTCACACTAGGCGCATCTGAATCATCCTATGTGAACGCCCAATCACAATTGCTTGTGAGTAACACCTCATTGTCTCGAGAGAAGACACGGTAATTGTCCTATTAACGCCAACCGATGGCCCCACGACCAGAATCTGGTTTCGGCATGACCAGGTGACAAGATAAACATTCAGATGAACAGATCACAAACTGAGGAGGTCATTTACCTACATATTTCTTTTTCAATCACCGTCCCACCGCGTGAGGTATGGAGTGACAAATCAAGTATTTGCCAACAAAACCTAAATTATCACCAACGTCCTCAAAGATAGCAGCACATCACAGTTTCGCACTCATTACTATTACACTATCAGGAAGAATTAACCTAAATATTAAAACAATCACGTCCACACCCAAACATTCAATAATCATGCCGCATACACCTTGAAGACAAACAACCATGAAATACTGAATCGAGCAAATCACTGAAATTCAGTTGGAGTTTAACTTGTACATCCCATATTGATCTCACTTGCGACGTGCTTGCTTATTCGCAGAGACTCCCCAGGCTTCTCATGGTTTCTGGATTTTAGGTATAAGAATTCCACAAATCCACTCAATAGATCCTGATTCTTTTGTCTCTGAACTACTGTTTTTCCTTCCAACCATGGTTGCGTTGGAGCTAATCCCCAGCTCTAACAAGTAATATATTTCTGTCAATTACAATGGCGAACAGCCATATTTTTACATCTAGATTTAAAACGATTATGCTTACTGTTGAGTATTCTTCAATCACTTCCAATGTGAGCTGTCGATTACTACTTAAACGCGTTTAAAGTGTATTGCAAAAGCACCATTTGCATAAGTCTCGACTTCTCAAAGTAAACATCTTCGGTCAAAATGTGCACTTCTTTATCAACAAATTCACTTAAATTGTGCAACGGGGGTAATGATTTCTGATGAGAAGTAGGAGCTTTTGATTGAAATAAATTGTACACCACTCCAGTGGTTGCATCTATTGTACCCCCATTGACTTTTCAGCCGGTCCCTTCTGACAAGAAGCGTTACACTCAAGTTTCGTTCTTGTCAGACCTCGTCAGTAATGTATATCCTTGCCGAATTCGGGGTTAAAACCTTGACCATCTTCTTCTATTGTGTCTTGTTGTCCGTTAACCAAAGAATTCGACCTAATCTACCACTGTCCAATGCATTCATCGAAAAGCATTGGCATCCCCCACATCCTCCTCAAAGGATTTGCCTCTACATGTAGTTTTATCGCCCCTTAAAAGCTATTCCCTAAAATAATTTTTGATTCCATTCCCTCTCTGCAGGCTTTAACTCTACAGTCAGGTATATCTTCCATGAAATACTTGTAAAAAAATGTTCTCTTGTATATGTTTCTATTGTAAATCCCTGTTCAAACAGTTTAATGAAGAACTACCATAAACTTAGCTGTTTTTAACCCCTGGTCGTACTTTCAGGTTTTTCTTCTTTAAACTGTTCAAAGATTTAAAGATGTTACTGTTACAAATGTACCTGCTAGTATGTAAGAAGAGGTTATTTGCTTAAGCTCACTTGACCTATGGGTAGATTAGAAAGGACTACAAGATGTTGGACACTCGCTGACATAAGAAATCCGGCTGTTTTTCTTCCAATACTAGATGACTCATTATAAAAATCTGTCGTTTCTGACTTTCTTAAAATGCGCGGAATGGAAAATGTAATCCAAACCAGACAACAATGAACATGGAGGGAATAATGCTCCAGAAATCAAATAGGCAACTAACGAGGAAAGCAAACAAGCCAGCAAGCAAGCGGGCAATAGGTAGGCAGATAGGTGAGTGAGTGGGTGGATGAGCAAAGTGAATTCTTGAATGGGTAGACACGTATTAGCCCGGCTAACAAATGTCAAACTAAAAGCCATGTAATTCTGTTACCATTAAAACAGTCAGCTGTAATATGTACATCAGAGTCCTATTACTTGCCAATGGCAGTGTAGTATACACTTTCTGGCATTATTATTTATAGTAATGATCATTATTCTATTATATTATCTTCGTAAAGTTGAATGGGTCCAGTCCACTCGGTGGTTTCTATGGGTATTAGTGGTGGACCACAGTCTAGTGTAAAAGACTTGCGAATTTTCTGGTAAAAGGATTTTTGCTGTAATGTGCATGTCTCACAATGGTAAAACTGATAACCAACGAACAGTGTATATTGCTGATCTAATGCCCCTCAAATAACGCAACAGTCCAAGTATTTCAGAAGACCAATAACCCCCTACCTTACGTGATACTTTACGTTTGATCTGGACAATTTTGAGATGCAGAATAATACAAAATTTTATTGAGATGTTAGTCAGCTAGTAGTGCGCACAGTCTTTGACAGACGTGTAGTTCTCTCAACTGGTTCCAACTCAGTGGAGAACAACAGATTTTACGTGGATATTTTCAAAACACATCTTTCTTCCACAAATACAGCCCAACTGACCGATGTGAGGTCTTTACTTTAAGTTTCTGCGCATTCGGTTTGTAATTTTTATGCTTTATTTCTAAAAACATTTCATTAAACCCGAAGGAGAAATTCTCCGATTTGCACTTATTCACGTCTACTGCACGCAATGAACTCAGGCAACAAAAAACGATAGTATTAGCACAAAAATTCCCTGGACATAATGATGAGCAGTTTTGATGAAAAACATGATGTTCTTTAAAAACCAACCCGGTGAAAGTAGTCAGTGCGCACTGGGGAAATCACACGTATATTGATAAGTCAACTGAGTGCATGAATTGACAAGAAACTCAAGAAGCCGGATACAAAAAGACAACTTTCTGGCTTCTATGACAAAAATATCGATATAAAAGGACTCTGCCATCTTGTCAGTTAAAATAATTTCAGATATATATATGAAGGAATTCCCAATAACTTCTCATAACTTATGTTATGACAGGTCATCATAATAAAATTCTTAATGCTGATACACTTAGATTTTATTTGTCATTTACAAGTATGATCAAAGTTTCATAGCAAACGTCATCGATATTACTTTGAAGTGACCGTAATTGTGAAACAGTTTATATGTCGATTCCAGGAACTACTCAGTTAACTTTCTAAATTTTGCATTTTACAATTAAGATTATGCACAGCTATCATAGTATCTCACTTTGGTGACGGCGTTTCTAACAACACATTTGGATTACATGAGGAAAGATAATTGAAATACATTATCTGAAGCGTACTGAAACATAACCGTGTTTGTGTCTGGTTAACAATGTTTTACAGTAAGTGCTAATTGCACCATACTCCAGTCAGTTAACGTTACAAGCGTTAAGAAAATGATGGTAATCCAGCAGTTACCACACCAACGGGACGACAGCATACATTATATGACGACGGGACTCTAATAATTGTGTTAACTTTTATACGCATGCAGCTTCCCCATTAAATTTTGTGGAGGCCAACGCGGATGTATACGTGAAAGCCGTTTACGAAATCGGATACATAAATAGGGCTGTTCTAGGATTAGATATAAGTTGTGGACGTCACTCCTTCCAAAATGACTGGTATTCACTTGTTGACCGCCATTTTTGATGGCCGTTGTAAGAAACTGTTCGTTTTAGTAATCTTTCCGGATTCTAACTGTTGGGCGTAATATAAATTGACCGCCATTTGCATCTGGTGACAAATCTCTTAAGCAGATAATCCTCTTTGACTAAACTCTTTCAAACAACCAAACCAGGTTTGAGGTTCACTCTGGAATCACACGGTAATATTTTCTCTCACCGGCCAGAAATGAGGTCAGATTTAGGCATTTGTAAGGCAGACGGGTTACTCACATAACTAGTGATCGTATGTTAGGCACGGTCTAGCTATGACAGCTAAACATTAACTGACAATCGCTTGTGAGTGACGCTCAGATTACTTCACCATTACGGTCAATTGTAACGGTCGTGGTAATTTTTTCTTGTTGTTGAATTCACTAACCTCATTTGGAGTTGGACACTGCCAGTTGAATCTAACCAGGGTTTCCTATGCTGCCGCCCTGATAGTTCTCCAGTCGTGTACAGCTGAAACTAGTAGATGAGGAACGGCGTTCGGCCTATTCCAACCGGATTTTCCTGTTGCGAATGACCACTCTGTAATAGGACCCGGTATATGTTTTAAGCTTCCTGCCACCTATATGAACTGGCTCGCCGCTGACAAACAATAATTACTCTGACGATAGACTTCACGATTTAAGCGAGTAAGTTTTCGGTGGACTTTAGAAGCATTTCCTGAATTATTGGAACATTTTCCGTAGTCTCCACAAATGAACTGGTCCACCAGGTGTTCCGATCAATAAAAAGCCAAACATATTCTGAAGACATGTTGACGACCATAAGAATTGTTCATATTTTTACCAAATGATCAAATAAATTTCATCTACAACTAACTGTTGAATGAAAGAATGCACAAACAACTGGTTTTTTATGTCTATACTTAGCTGCAGAATGAGTGGAAGAGAGGGTAAAGAGCAACATAGCCTACGGTTTACTCTCTGGTCGCCTAAACTGCTTCCTGTTTTGCATCCGGTTCATACAAGTGAGCTGGTAGTGAACAGTCACCGTTGCACGTGATTGCCGAGTACTAATAACTTGCGTTACATTCAAAACATTTAAGCTTTTAGTCTGGATTTTTACACAAGAACCAAGTCATCTAACCTGTCATGAACAATCAGACATGTACTGGTGACTTTACACGCTTACCACGCGATCGTTCGTCTAAGTTTAGTTAGAGGTAAAAGTCTGAATCGTTGTGCAATAAGATCTAAGGTCTGGATATCGTACTTGACTGAAACTACACTTAAACGGGTTTACAACTAGTGCAGCAAAATTAGGCATGAAGTTTGACAACTATCTTATTACGTTACCTTCAACTAGCTGATTTTATGAATGAACAGAACTTGCTGGTAGAGG